>BLKR01004648.1:0-101965 GCA_011170035.1 Teleogryllus occipitalis
ATATTTCAATTCTGGTTATGTTTAGGAAGGGTTCTTTAGGTTTAAAATAAAATTGAAAATTTGTAACACAAAATTACTGTATTCTAAAACAGGTTTTTATTTATTGTTAAACATACAGGTGTGCTAGCCCTTCAGGCTATCGAAATATGAAATTTAGACAAAATTTGGCATATTATAGACACCTTGGTTGGCTTTATAAATTCAAAAACAAAAAGTTATTAACAAAATAAAAATTTATTTTGATGCAGGTATGTAGTTCGCCTGCCCGCCGCTAGATAGGCCTAGTGCATGTCACCTATGCCTCGCAAGTTGCCTATTCCAAGGCGTCTATATATTATTTGCTCTTTGCACCAGAATCGATTTGTGACTCGTCACATCTCGATGCACGTTGTTCCCTCTCCCCTCGGGGAGAAGCTATTTAAGCGCCTGCGAGCGCTGTTTCAACGGCTCTTTACTTGTAATTTTTTCTTTGTACTGAGCACCTATTGCGTCGGCGCGTCAGCCGCGCGGCGCGTCAGGTTTATCGGCTCCGGCCGACAGGTTAACATGGTAACGGGAGTTAACTACTCTATGTTAGTGTAATTTTTGAAGACGGCATTTATGCCGCATTGTGTGATGGAATTGGATTGGTATTCTATATTATAAATGTGAATATTTTGTGAATTTGGCTTGAAGTTGCGCTTGTGCTGGTTTTTATCTCAAAGTGTATTGTGTAAACTGTTTCGCGTCGAGCCACATGTGTGTTTGGTGGCGGCGTCTCAGTTTAATAATTTGTGTGTCTGTATTTGCTATGTGTGGCAAACAGACAAAGGTGTAAGCTTGCCGCGTCGTGCCTATTGTGATAGGCGGCGGTGTTTGCTTTAGATTGCGTGTCATGGCCTATTCCGGCGCAATCATGTGTTTGTGAATTAGTGAGTGCACATTTCTCTAAAGTGTATGTTTTATGTTGCAGCTCAACTAATATGTTTCATGTCCTGAGTAAGACGCTCAGCGCCTGGGACCTCTGAAGCACCCGTGTATCGGAGCTAGCGCCCGTACGGTTTTAAGCCGTGGCGCACTTGGTACGCTCCGACCTTGGCCCCGTGAGCTTGCCTGTGTTCGCAGCTCGGGTGACAAGCTGCTGTCGGCTGTGGCCGTCATGTGTGAAGCAGCTTTGTGTGATAAAATCCAGCACGATTATGTGTAAGGTATTAATGTTAAGCGCACTCAAATCCAATCCAGTTCCATCAAGGTGTTAACAAACGCTACCATGTATGTTGTATTTTAAGGTTAAGCTGTTTTGGGCACCTATTTTATTGCTGGTGTTTCTCATGATTGTTTCCAAAGTTTTGTAGTTCTGTTTCATGCCTTCCTGTGTGTTCTGAAGGCATATTGTTATGTATTTTCAGCTTACAACTCAATTTGTGTTTATTTTTGTTATTGAAAGGTTCTCAAGTGGAGACCTTTGTCAAACTTGTTTTGTGTACTTAAGTCGTCGTATATTCCTAAAATGGATGTTTGATTCGGCGCAGTTGTAATTCTGTATAAATTAACATTTCAGTGGGTTCATCGTGAACTGGTATTGCTCCGTTCACTTCAATTTGTGAAAATTTTACTATTTGTAATTCAGTGTGATTCCTCGGGTCAGAAGTGTGTATTTTTCCCTGTTCGAGGAATATTGTTGTTTAATATAATAAATTGGTTAATATGCTTTGATTGTTTTCCTTGTGTTGATCATTAACCTTTTTTGTTCCTGCCTTTGTAAAGTTTGTTTGAAGTAGTTCGAATCTGCAGGCGTACTCCCTTCCGGACCGTACGCACTTTATTTCGAGGTCATTGCCCTAGGAGGTATTCTGTGTTAGCTCCGCTTTTTCCAAGGCTTAAAAATACATGGTCAGCCGGCATATTTGTGAAATAAGTGATTTCCTGATTAAATCAGGTGGCGACCGTAAATAATTTGTATTCGCAGATTTTGCGACTTTGTGATTTGTTATGCCGGCCATGATAATGTGAGTGTTTTCGCTTACCTTGTCCCCCAAATTTAACAAAAGGAACCCTTGCCCACATGCGATGTTAATAGGTAATAATAGTAGTAGTAATAATAGAATAATTTACTTTTATTACACATTTTCTCAATATTTGCAGTTAATGTCAAAATATATTAAACCCTTAATATTAACTAGGAAAATAAGCTTTTCTTTTAGCCCTATTTATTAATGTATAATTGAGATTTAATTTCGAAATGAAGTAAAAGGAAATCATTTTGTAACAATAACAAAACTGGGCCTGAAAGCGTGAGCGTTCGTGATTATCTCAAGGTGTCAACGCTACCTCAGTTCGCCGAAGGAGGGGTCGGGGAAGGAAGATCGCCTAAGGCACGGCGCATACGTTGACCTCTCCATGTGCGAAATACAAAGACAGGCTTAGGTCATCTCTCAGGTCAGATGGGAGATAGCTCGATGAAGGACACTAAGAAAAGGTTCTCTTCAATGGAATCAATTATTATTTCATATTTCAACTTTTCCGAAGTTTAAATTAAGGGAGGTTTCCAATACATACAACGTATGCAAAACGTAAACGCCCGAACACAAAGCATTTACAATAATAAGAATAGAATTTAATACAGTTTATATATATATATATATATATATATATATATATATATAATTTAAACAATAAACAACAATTATGAAATGATATGAGTAATAAATGTTTTGTGAGATATTAACTAAAGTAACCTATTTTTTCAACTTTTATGGATGGTAAGCTATATTTCTTCATTGAAAATACCGGTATAATACCGGTATAACCTTTATGGACGTCCATACCGGTATAGACGTCCAATAGAGGTATTTTACCGGTATAAAAGAATAAAGGTATTTGAAAAAGGTATGGAAAAATACCGGTATTATACCGGTATTTTTTACCGGTATTCAATACCTTTTCGGTCCCTGCTTGCTACATGATATTAATCCAAATGCACGTTTGTTTCGTCATGATATATGTTGAAAAACCATGTACCAGCATACCAATTGACTTTTTCCGAAAACAATTGTTTTGACAAAATGCGGTATAATCGTGCCAGAATTGGGGAAATCGCTGCAGTATTTCTTGGGGAAGATGGTGCCCCGCCAAGTAATGTTACGTTTGCTATTTACTCAAAGGCGGAAAACCAGCAGCGTAGCATATCAGCACGCAATCCTCATTGTGATCCTATGTCTTATCCGTTGCTGTTCCCATATGGAGAATCTTCATGAAGGACTGGAATTAATCACAACACTATCCATCGGACTGCTGTACGAAATGCAGTTACTCAGCTGCAGTACTACTGCTATCGCCTCGCAGTGAGAGATGGATTTAGCCTTCTACATACCTCTGGGATGCTCTTTCAACAGTATGTTGTGGACGCTTATGTGAAAGTAGGAGGAAGAATAGCCTACATTAAGACCCATCAGAAAGAAATTCGAGCTGAGACAAAATTCAATAAAGGTCTCATGGATTACATCTACAGTGAAGCGGCAAAGCGAAATGTTCATGCAGGAGTTCCTGTGATATTGCCTTCAACCTTCGTTAGCAGTCCCCGAAACATGCAGAACTATCAGGATGCCATGTCCATTGTTGCCCGATTTGGAAGGAAGTAGTGGAAAATGTACCAGAGTATCAGCAAGTACAGCATCACCCTGATTTAATTGTGAGAGTATTTTACCAGAAATTGCAAGAACTCGTGTGTGATTCAACTGAACATATATTTGAAGTAGTTACAGCACACGTTCATGTAAGTGTTTCAGAAGAGGGGCTTGCCACATGCCCATATTTTGGTGATATTGCGAGATGAAGACCAACTTAGAGAAGCTCCAGATATTGATTCTGTAGTTACAGCTGAGTTGTCAGATCCTGCAGAGAATACAAGACTGAATGCCATTGTAAGCAAATGCATGATACATGGGTCATGCGGACCACACAATCCTAGAGCTCCATTTATGGAAATGGGGTATGTACTAAAGCGTACCCAAAAGAATTTGCCACAGAAACTCAGACAAGTGTTGATGGATATCCTGTGTATAGGAGAAGGGATAATGGTCAGCACATACTTTGCCGTAACGTAAGAATTGACAATAGATGGATAGTACCTTACAACCCATAACTGATTTTAAAATATAATGCACATATCAATGTGGAAGTATGTTCATCTATTAAATGTATTAAGTATGTGTAAGTATATGTATAAGGGCCAATACTGTGCTGCGCTGGATGTACACTGATGCAGAAACATTGAAAGTTGAAGTTGCTACTCACATTAATGCTAGATATGTGAGCCCACCAGAAGCAGCTTGGCGCCTGCATGAGCGATACATACAAAAAAGGTCGCATGCCATAGAACGGCTACCTGTGCGTCTCCCACAGGAACAAATGATGTTCTTTCAGGTCGGAAATGAACAGGATACTGTTGACGCAGAGCTTACAAAAGATACCAAGTTAACTGCATGGTTTAAATTAAATACTAGTGATAGTTTTGCCATATTATACAAGGATATCCCAAAAAATTATACATGGGTGAGGAACATGTGGCAAAAAAGGAAGAAGTTATGCAAATGCATTGGAGGAATGTACACAGTAAACCCCGTTGAGCGAGAGAGATTTTATCTCCGCATTCTTCTTCATATAAGAGGGGCCACTTCCTTTGAATATTTAAGGACAGTAATGGGGCAACGTTTTGACACCTTTCCTTCTGCTGCTCGGGAAATGAAGTTGGTAGATGATAATGAATGGGTGCACTGCCTCGGAAGAGGCTACTTCATTCAGAATGCCACAGTAGTTGAGAGACCTTTTTGTATTCATATGCATTTTTGGTTCTCGAAGTAAAGAACCAATACTGTGGGAACAATTTAAGGATCATCTATCCGAGGACTACTCTCGACAACATGCTGAAGATGCAAGTTATAACTCAGCTTTACACGACATTGAGAAAGTGTTCCGAGTGCATGGTGTAAGCTGCAGTAAGTTTAATCTTCCTGTACCCCTTTGCCAATAGAGTGTACAAGTTTGTGCAACGCAGAAGAAGAAATACAGAAAGGTAAAACTTACTATGGAATGCTAAATAACATGCAGAAGATGGTTGCTGATGAAATATTGCAAGGCATAAAAGTAGATTGTGGTACTTCATGGTACGTTGATGGACCAGGAGGCACCGGAAAGACCTTCCTGTATAAATGCATTACTCACCTTCTTAGAGCTAAAGGCAAGATTGTTTTACCTGTTGCATGGACAGGTATAGCAGGAACACTACTGGAAGGTGGGCGCACAGCACACAGTGCATTTAAATTTCCTATTGCGATGACAAACACTTCAGTGTCAAGCATGAGGCCAAGTTCATATGAGGTTACTCAATTGCGGAAGGCAAGCCTTATCATTTGGGATGAAATATCAATGGTGCCAAAGATGGCATTTCAGTGCTCAATACTCTGCTGGAAGACATTATGCAGTCGCAAGATCTATTTAGTGGAAAATGTGTACCGTTTGGAGGTGATTTTCGCCAAATTTTGCCAGTAGTTCGTAAAGGGAATAGAGTTACGATCTGCGAGCAAACTGAAAAAATCACGACTGTGGCAGCACATCAAGACATATGTCCGAGTGAAAATATGAGAGCCAGAGGTGATGCGCCCTTCAGTAAATGGTTATTGGAGCTGGGAAATGGCCAAATCCATTTACAGAAAAATATTTCACCCTTTGCCATTGAGATACCACAGCAGTGCCTTTACGATGGTGACATCGTATCTCATTTTTTATGGAAAAATAGAAGAGAACGATACTAATTATTACAATCGTGCTATTCTTTGTCCCAAAAATGAAGATTGCTTTCGAATCAATGATCGAATTGTCTCTGATTTGATCGAAGGGGAATCAAAAACATATAGGGTTGATTCAGTGCTCTTGGATAGCAACGATGTAGACAGGCAACTTTACCCGACAATTTCTTAATTCATTGAATCCATCTGGCTTACCTCCTCACAAACTTGACTCTTAAAAAAAAGGAGCAGTAGTGATGTTGGTTAGAAATCTTAATGCCAAGAAGGGATTGGTGAATGGCACTAGAATGGTTGTGCACAAAATGCACAACAATTCCATTGAAGCAAAAGTTCTGACAGAGGCACAGTATATTTTGGTGTTGATACCTAGAATCGATCTGACTATCAGACCACACCATGCCCTTCGATTTAAAGAGACTACAATTTCCAGAAAGGTTGTCGTTTGCCATGACAATTAACAAGTCGCAGGGGCAGACTTTCAAAAAAAATGACATCTTCCCTCTCCTGTGTTGGGCAACATGGGGTCTCATGGGCAACTTTATGTGGCATTCTCTAGAGTAAGTTCGTTTGCTGATGTTAGGGTACAAATTGAAGATGACACAAATCACGGAAAATGTGATGTGCGGGTGATTTCAATGCGAAACACCCGTCTTGGAACTCCCACATCTCCACTCCTCGCGGCCGCAAGTTGAAAAACTACGCGGAAACGCACGGCTACGAGGTGATCGGCCCATCACAACTCACCCATTTCCTTGTCAACGCGGGACGGCATGATGTACTCGACATAGCCGTCACTCGCGACATCGGCGCTCCCATCCATCTCCTCACAGCATGTGAGCTCTCGGATACCTTCCAGTATTGGCTGAGATGGGGCGCGGCGGCACATTCCGTCAGTTGCACTGCCACCCGCGCGCAAACGCACTAATTGGCCTTTGTTTCAGAAAGAACTGGAAAAGCGCCTCCCGGTCGCGGAAACCATCACGGACCCGCAGCAGATCGAGCAAGGATCTAATATACTTGCGGATTCTATTACAGATAGCCTGAATACGGCCGCCTTCGCCGGGCGAAACGAGCAGCGAACCCCGGAACTCCCTCCGCGGATCATTGCGCTAATACAGCGCAAAAGCAGGGCCCGCAGGGAATGGCAGCGCACGCGGCATCCGGCCGACAAGCTTATTCTGAACCAGCTGAGGCGGCGTGTAGACGCCTTAACTGAGTACAGAAATACAAAGTGGGGAAACTTGCTGAAAAAGCTGTCGCCGGAGGACCGCTCTTGATGGCAATTAACGAGAACAGTATCTTGCCAGACGCAGAGCCGAGCGGACGTGTTTTGCTAAGCGCTCTACCTGCTGCAGGATGGTGTCAACCGAGCAGTGGCGCGCGGCTATCGGCCGCTGGGTGAGGGGCTACCTGCCGCGCTGTGGCAGTGCCCGGGGGACAGCGCAGGGGCTGGGGCTCCTTGCGAGCGTGCTGGGCGCGGCGGTGATGGCGATGTTATTGGCGATCGGAGGGGTGGAGCTGAATCCCGGCCCCCCTACTAACGTCGATATCATCGAAACGATCAATAGGAACCATAAGGAACTTATTGATAGATTCGATGTGTTTCAGGCTAGGGTTACGTCGGCAGAGGCTTCAGTGCAGTCGCTGCAGACAGCCAACGAGCGGCTGGCTCGCAAGGTGGATTACCTTGAGAACCAGTCGCGGCGTAACAATATCATTGTTACTGGCATCCCAGAGCAGCGGAACGAGTCTTGGGCGGACTCGGAAAGATGTATCCTGGATCTAGCGGAGCAGCTGGGGGTCAGGTTGGAGCTCCAGGATATCGAGCGCGCGCACCGGACCGGGCGGCGGCGCGAAGGACAGCCGCGTATGATTGTGGCCAAGCTGCCTTCATTCAGGAAGCGGGAGGAGCTGCTGCGAGCAGCCCGGGAGTATCTCTCCCGGAATGGCAGGGTGCGCGTCCGTGAGGACTTCAGCTGGGCAGTGCGGCAAACGCGTAAGGCGTTAATTCCGCATTTGCAGGAGGCGAAAGCGAGCGGAAGGCAGGCGTCGATTCGTTTCGACAAGCTTGTCGTGGCAGGGCGCAGCTACGTTTTGGCTGAGCTGGCGGCCCGTCCGCGGGCGTGGGAGGGGGCGGGGCGGCGGGGTCCCGTGAACTCAGCGAGGGGGCAGAACCCCAGGAGGGCGGACACCCCCTCCGGGCAATCGGGCGCCTCTTCGCGGCCGCCCCCGCCCGCGCCTTCGGCCGTGGCCGCGGCCGCGCCTGCGGCTGCGCCTCGTGCTGGGGCGGTGCGGACGACCTCTGACCCCGCGGCATCGCGGCGGAGGCGGTCTCGTTCGCGTTCGCGTCGGCGGTCGCGTTCGCGTTCGCGTTCCCGCCGGAGCTCACGGCACTCGGCGAGTCCCGGGCGCTTCGCGGCAGACAGCCTGGAGCGAGGACCTCTTACGAGGGCGATGGCTGCAGCAAACATGCAGCAGCAGGAAGCTCGCGGTGAGTCGGGACCCAGCAGGTCGCCAAATAGGCATGAATAGGCTTTAAGAATAGGATGTTGGAACATCGTGCTGGTCTAAGCCAGAGGTGCACAAGCGCCCCATTTCAGCCCCTTCGTGGGACGCTGGCAAGCCCGCGCCCCACGCCCCACGGCGCCCCACGAGAACCAGGAAAGTTGGCATAATCCCCGACTTCCCGTCACTACCCGAGCTGTCCCTTCACTTTTCTACTCTTAAGATTTTTCATTCATAAATAGTCAGTCGCAAGGTTGAACTGAGGGTGTGCAAATCATGGCAGGTCCCGAACGAAATCGAGTAGTTGCGAATCGTCGGTTCAATGCTAACTGGGAGCACGAATTTTTATTCACGGAGAGAAATGGAGCAGCAACGTGTCTCGTATGTCAGAAGATAGTGTCGGAGAAAAAAGTAACAGCTGTACGACGACACTACAATACCCATGAGGAATACCACAACACGTCAGGCAATGACCGAGAGAATTTGATAGAAGAACTTCGTGAAGCACTAAAAGTAAGTAAGCTTTATTCTTCTTGCAATTTCTGATGCCTGTATACATTTTAAATTAAATTAATATCAAAAAAATTATTTATTTATAAATTATTTTTAAAATTAAATTTTAAATAACACGTAAAATATATTTATTTTTTAATTTTTTTCCTGTGTCATTGTTCTTTACGTTGCCAATAGTGTGCATGAGAATCGTTGTGTGAATAATAATTTTAGCTAGCTGACAGTCATTTCATATCTTTTTCAGCGAAATAAAGCAAACGAAGACAGTGATGCAGCTCTAAGAGCCAGTTACGCCGTAGCAGTGAACGTAGCAAAGGCTTCAAAACCATTTCGGGAAGGAGAATTTATTAAACAGTGCCTCATTGACGTTACTAACATTTTGTGTCCTGATGTGGTAAGCACACTCAACACTGTTTGCTTGTCACGTACCACAATCGCAAGAAGAATTGATGACATGGCTACAGATTTGAAACATCAATTGAAGGATCGGATAAATGATTTTATTGTATTTTCTTTGGCACTGGACGAAAGTACTGACATTCAGGACATTGCGCAACTAGCAATTTTTATTAGGGGTGTTAGTGATAACCTTGCCATCACAGAAGAATTATTATCATTAATTCCCCTCCGAGGTACAGCGAAAGGTGAAGACATTTTTTCTGCCGTTGTGTCTTGTATGGAAGAATTTAACCTTCCTCTGGATAAATTAACAAGTGTGACGACGGATGGTGCTCCGGCGATGACAGGGAAACGTCAGGGATTTGCTGGTCGCGTCACTGAAAAGTTAACTGCGATGGGTTGTAGTCCTGTACCGTTCATCCATTGTATTTTGCATTTGGAATCACTCTGTGCCAAAACATTAAATTTAGGGAATGTAATGAATGTTGTTGTGAAATGTGTGAATTTTATAAGAAGTCGCAGTCTAAACCACCGGCAATTTTCCGAACTTCTGGAAGCTTGTGACGCTTCATTCAAGGACTTGCCGTATCACTCTGAGGTCCGATGGCTGAGTCGGGGGAAAGTCCTAAAAGTAGTATTTGAACTACGAAATGAAATATCAATGTTCTTGAAAGAGAAAAATAACCATGTGCCTGAGTTGAACGATACAAACTGGGTGTGCGATTTAGCTTTCATGAGTGATATTTTTTCTCACTTAAATAATTTGAATATCCAACTGCAAGGAAGGAATGAACTAATTACAAACCTGTTTGATCGTATCGAAGCGTTCCTCAGAAAATTACAGTTATGGAGTTTTCAATTAAAACAAAAAGATTGTAAACATTTTCCTGCTGTAAATTCTCTAAAGAAAGAAGCATATCATCGAATGCAGATGTACTCAGAGGAAATTGAAAAATTAAGGGAAGAATTCGTGCAACGATTTGCAGATTTCACTGCTCTTAGAAGTGATTTCCGACTTTTTACAGCGCCCTTCTCTGTACCTATTGAAGAAGTGTCGGATGAACTTCAAATGGAATGTATTGATCTTCAATGCGATTCAACTATGAGAGACGTGTTCGATAGAAAAAGTAAGGAAGAATTTTATGCTGGAATCAGTAAGGACATGTATCCAAAAATTCGTGCCGCAGCTGCACGGGTACTATCAATGTTCGGCTCAACTTATATTTGTGAGCAGTTTTTCTCTTGCATGAACTTACAAAAAACCAAATTCAGAGGCCGAATGACACTGTCACATCTGCAGTCGACACTGCGAGTGGCAGTGACACAAACACTCTCGCCAAATATTGATTCGATCATTTCTCTAAAAAAAGTGAAACTTAATGTGACTTTTATTCAATAAAAACGATATGCTTGTGTTTCTCAAAATTCTTTGTTCTCTTTATCATTGTCTCAAACAATGTTTCTATTTTCTTCCTTATATAAATAAAATTATTAGCATTGAAACATTTTGAAATGTATGGTCAAGTGTATTACAACAAGATATTCCTGGGTTAAATTTATAAAGTATAATTATTAACAACAATGATAGATCGTTAAAGATTCTGTTCTTGTTATTTAAATAACAAATATTTTCAAAATCAGTTGCAACGCTAAAGATTGTCCATGAAATTTGTGGGAGTTGTTCAACAATTTAATCTGAAATAACAGTATAGAAAATTAAACCTCCCCTCTCCAGAAACTACATCTGTTATTTCAAGTCTTTAGTTGTCAAATTCAACTTAACGCATTTCCGTCTTAAGAGCTACAGGGCGTTCCTCCCCCCTAGGGCTCGGGCAGCGGTCACTTGCCCCAAAAGTGAAAGTCACGAGAAGCCGGTGGGGCGCGGAAGGGCTGCCACCGCTTTCGTGGGGCGCGGCGGTGGGGCGCTTGTGCAAGCCTGCTCTAAGCTCGGAAATCAAGACTTCCATGGGTACATAAATACATTTGATATAATCGGTCTCGTAGGAACTTGGTGGAAGGAGGGTGAAACGATAAATGTGTCTGGTTTTACAGCCATATGCAAAACTAAAAACGTAGAGGGGAAAGGGGTAGGTACCGCGTGCATATTTCGGGATAGGTTAATGCAATTTATTTATGAAATTGCTACAAACTCAGATAATTTTGTTTGTATTATACTAGTAATGCAAAATACAGACATCGCAATTGTATTTATATACCGTCACCCACAGGGCTCGCGTTATTATTCTCACGTCAGGAATTATTAGAATTATGCGAGAGATTTAATCTCGAAATCTTAAATGGCAACTATGGACAGGATACTGAAGGTGAACTAACTTTTATTAGTGGGAATGGAGGTAGTGTAATAGATTATGTTCTGTTGTCTCATGAAAGAAAATTTATTAGATTTTGGAATCGCATTACGGGCAGAATCCGACCATTTGCCTGTGTGCGTTCATTTAGCAGTAAATGCTACTGAACTGCCGAGTATTCTTAACTCTGCAGGGTGGGCACGAGAGGAACGGTCACCGGAGAGGCAAACAAAGAATTTTGAAAGGTGACTATCGCGCAGGGAAGGGCATGCGAATGTGGGGGAGAGGAGGAAGGGTACTGACCCAAGGATGATTTAGCGAGGAGTGTCGGGAGAGCAGGCGTAAAGCAATAGTAGCCTTAAGGATGTTCAGAAACAGTGGAACTGCGGAAGCGAGAAATAGTTACTAGTTACTACGTACGCAATACGAGGCCACAATTAAGAAATCGAAGAAATCTTGGCAGGAGAGTGAGACAGCAAGAATAGAGGCAATTTTAAGAAACGATCATAATAAATCAATTTGGGACGTTATAAGATCTCTGCGTAATAAAAGAAATGTAAGTAATGCAATTTCATCAGGCGCGTGGGAGCAGTACTTTTCACGGGCGCTCGCAATAGCGAATATTGAAACAGGGATAGATATCACGGACAGGGGTGTCCCTGAATTAGACGAACCTGTAACCTGGAATGAAGTAAACAGGGCTATGCTAGCCATGAATAATAAGGCAGGCGGCGCGGACATTTCGGAATTGTGGCACATAGACCCAGAGAGTATTCTGAATTTATTTAATGCAATAGTTGATTCCGGATCGTATCCAGAAACGTGGAGTACAGCGATCCTCCAACCGGTCTTTAAGAATAAAGGTGATACGAATTGCCCACAAAATTATCGTGGAATTAGTCTTTTACCAGCGCTGAGCAAACTATTTTGTAAAATACTCAACGGGCGACTGAGTGAATGGGCGGAAAAGCACAGTAAAATATCAGAATTGCAAGCAGGCTTTAGGAGAGGCTTCGCGACTACCCACAATATCTTTGTGTTAGATACCCTAGTAAAACAGGCGCTTGCGCGTAAACGGGGCCACTTATATTGCAGTTTTGTAGATTTCGAAAAGGTTTTTGACTATTAACAGGGAAGCTTTATGGCAAAAACTTAATATGCTAGGCGTCTCACGTAAAGTTTTAAAAGTGTTGCAGAGCATGTACGAAGACGTAAATTTCTGTGTCAGGTGCGGTGATGGAAGTACAACGCGAAAAATAAAATCGACAGTAGGAGTAAGACAGGGCTGTCCTCTCTCACCGCTATTGTTTATCTTGTTTATAAACGATTTATTGACGTGGTTACAGGAAGCGGATACATCTGCGCCGGAAATTAAGGGCCTGAATATTCCCGGACTACTATATGCTGATGATTTAGTCTTATATTCGGAGACTATTGACTGCTTACAGAAAAGTTTAAATCTCTTAGAAACGTATAGTGAAACATGGGGATTAAAAGTAAATATTCAAAACACTAAAGTAATTGTCTTCTAGAATGGATTTATCTGGGGTAACAAAGAGAAATGGTTTTACGCTCAGGACGAGATCGACCGGGTCAAAACACTTACATATCTTGGGGCAAAATTTTCCATGAATGGGGGATGGAATAATCACATAGTGGCGGCGCACAGTAAAGGAAGAATTGCGCTCAAAGAAATGGTTTGCGCAGTGCGCAGGGTTCCGGAATTGCCTTTAAAGGTGCGCGATACAATGTTTAAATAGCTAGTTCTCCCAGCAATGAATAATGGGGCAGAAATTTGGGGAGTAGATAGGATAGATCGACTAGAAAGCGTCGAAACAGATTTCAAATTAATTCTCGGAGTCTCTAGATTCGCAGCAAATGCCGGAGTCGTAAGAGAGGTCGGTAGTGTAGGAATTTGGAAAGATTTTAAAATGAAACCCATTAAACTTTGGATTAAATTAGCAGGTGAACAGTCTGACACACTTCTACATAAATGTTTTCGAGTGCAGTTACAGGGAAGCAACCAACGCCACTGGTCATATAAAATTAAACTGCTACTGGAACGTGCAGGTCTGGGAGACGTTTCTCCGGAGATGGTGGGAGATAGGGGAACACGTGAGATAGAACGGCTAATTTCGGGTAGACTTGCGGATATTGAAAAGCAAGAGATCCTGGCAGCAACGGCCGAAAAACGTTCGCTAATTGCGCAAATTCACGCGAGGCCGTTATGGGGTTGCGAACGTTACGTAAACACACTGCGAAAGGACGCAAGAGGGGGATACGCTTGGTTCAGGGTCGGGGGGAGGATGCAACGTAGATTAAAGGACTCTAATGGTAATGGCATCTGTGTGCTTTGTGGTGATAGGGAAGACTGGATCCACATCCTTTTAATTTGCAGTGCGACCGAAACTTGGAGAGGAAAATGGATGGGAATGGGAAATTACCACTTCCAACATAGGAACGTAACGCTCGCCCAAAACATTCTAGGTGATAAAAGATCTAACTTCATGAAAGAATTAGGAACATTTCTAGGAAAGGTTCGGACCATTAGAGAAACAGAAATTAGGGAGTGGGAAAACAGCACTGGTTAGTACGAGCAGAGCCTAGACTGGAGAGAAATAAATAATAAATCAATAAACTAACAATAATTAGTTAGTAAGTTATGTTAGGTACAAAAAACAGTACAAAAAAGTTATAAGTTGTAGTCAATTGTTAAGTATAAGTAGATAAATAAGTCAATAAAAATAAATAAATTAACTTAAAATAATTTAAATAAGTTAAATAAATTAAAATTAAATTAAATTTAAAATAAAAGGAAACGGTTAAAATGAAACATTAGGAGGAGAAGGGAAGTAGGAATCGGAAATGTTAGGGCAGAGGCGTTGGTGCGGACGATTTTCTGTGGTGCTGTTTGTTTTCAGGTGCGGAGGAGGCCAAACACTGGAAGGAGAATGCCTGACGCCCGCGCCAAATAAATAAATGGTTTAAAAACCGGATAGATTAGCATGTACTCGGCTTCTGACGGCAGGTTTTCCCCCCTTCAGGGGGTTTTTCCTCAGCCGTACCTTATGGTCTCTTTTCCGCGGCTTTGATGCGAAGGAGACACATTTGGGGTGAATACCAGAATTCGAAAGGTTAGAACGCGGTAGAATGTACGCTACGCCGTAGGTATTGTGATGGCTTAAAGGCCTTCGGCCTAGCCACATTGCATCAAGTTTTCTAATTTGTCTAATAATTACCTATTAAATAAATAAAAATAAAATAAAATTAACGAGAGCATTAACGAGGTCTTCTCTTTCAGTGCCGACACTGCGCAACGCGAACGGCGACAACATGGAGGCGACCGAGGACAAAGCGGAGCTTTTCGCTGACGCACTCGAGTCGCAATTCCGGCCTCTAGAGGAGCATGCCGAAAGCGTGCATTGCAGCGTCGCAGCGGCCTTACACGTCCCCGCAGACGAGCCGGAGCTCACGGACGCCGCGGAAGTAGCGGAAACCATCGCCGCCCTACGGAGCGGAAAAGCACCAGGACCGGACGGCATCACAAACGATGTCCTCAAAAAGCTCCCGCAATGTGCCATAACTTACATTGTTTGTTTGTTTAATGCAATTTTCGTATTCCAGCTCTTCCCGGCGCTATGGATTCATGCTCACGTGCTTAACTTTCCCAAACCAGGAAAGGATGAGAGATTGCCGCAGTCGTATAAGCCCATTAGCCTCTTAAACACGCCCGGCAAACTCTTTGAAAAAATTCTCCTTAAGAGAATTTTAAACTTCACAGAAAAGCACGCACTAATAAATAATGAGCAATTTGGTTTCAGGGCGCACCACAGCACCACTCATCAGCTAGTGCGCATAGTAGACAGAATTCGGCGCAACTTTAACGAGCGGCGGCTTACAGGCGGCGTTTTCCTTGATGTCGCCAGCGCCTTTGACAAGGTCTGGCACGACGGCCTCCTCGCCAAACTCATCTCCGCCAATTTCCCTTCCTACATAGTTCACCTAATCCACTCCTACCTTGCGAAAAGATCGTTTCAAGTGACGATTCTGAACGCAAAATCTACCACTCGCCGCACACGGGCGGGGGTGCCCCATGGGAGTATCCTCTCTCCGGTGCTCTACTGCCTGTACGTGCGTGACATACCTACCTCTACCCAGACAGAACTCGCCATGTACGCGGACGATACGGCTGTAATAGCCACGTCTAAAAGAGCCGATCTGCTCGTTAAATATTTGGATCAACATTTACTTCTGATCCAGGAATGGCTAAGGCGCTGGCGCGTCAAAGTCAACGTGGAAAAGAGCACGGCGGTGCTCTTCACACGTAGATCTAAATGCGCCACGCCGCGACCACTCGCGCTATGCAATTCCAAAATTGAATGGAGCGCAAGCACTAAGTATCTCGGCATTACGCTTGACCGTGCTTTAACTTCCCGCGAACACGCGGACGCGGTCTCGCAAAAGGCATGGCAACGCCTGGCCATGCTGCGAGGCTTATTACATTAGCGAAGCAACTTGTCCACAGCGAACAGCCTGCTAATTTATAAAGCCATGATTAGGCCCATTATGGACTACGCCTGCCCGAGTTGGGGAATTGCGGCGCAAGCGCACATAAACTGCAAACAGTTCAAAATGCGTGCCTTCGTAAAATTCTTTGCGCTCCAATTTACATTAGAATCTCTGAGCTTCACTCAACATTAAACATTCCTTTCATAAAAGACCATTTTAAAACTTTAGCTTCAAATTTTTTCTCAAATTTAAATACGTCAAATAATGACATTTCTAATTTAGCACTGTGCGAGCCGAACCCCACGGCCACGTACAAGCGCCCGAGAGATCTGCTGGAATAAAACAGGCCTACGCCAATACTGACAAGAAAGTTGCAGTAAACAACGCCAAAAGCGCGCCGTATGGCTAATGTCTTTCCTGACCTTGTTTTTCTTTTTATTTTACAGATCAGCCATTGATGTCCGAAAGGATAGGTGTGGCTACACAGCAGGGAAGTGCACTTAGCGGCGGCTTTGCACTTAGCGGCCACACGGAACTGTGCTGCATAGCAATCCTCGCGCTTTGGAGATGCTCCCTTGCCAGCGCACAGTGGGAGGGAAAAGGCCGAAAAACTGGCTAATTGTTAGTCACCAGTCAGAGTTAATTCTGGAAACAAACTTCTCGTGGAGGTTGCAAATTGCGAATTTCTTTTAGGAGTTATTCACTGAATAATTATCGAAGAAATGTTAGTGAGACTCCTGCACACGCAGCGCTACCACGTGAAACAACCCAACAACCTTGTTGCTTACGTGAGGTGTTTTTTTTTTCCCCTTTTCCGAATTGAGTGTTAAGAGTGGGCAATAGACTTCTATAGTTGTTACCAATCCCTTCACCTCAAACTAATATTATTGACCTATACCTCTTAATCGGTGCAAATTTAGTAGTACGTTAAAAACCGAGTGTTTTTTACAATTTTAGGTGTTTCTCGATGCCTGTTCTCTATTTCTTTCAAAACTTAATCCTAAAAATCTTTAGCCATCATTGCTGTCGAATACCAAATATGTTCAAGTAACATGAAGTAATAAGTGGATTTCTACAAAATATCACCAAAAACCATAAGGTTTATTTAGCTGCTAATTAATTGTCCCTTTGAAGGCGTCTGAAGGAGAACAGACAATATTCACTACGATATGTTTATTATTTTTTTCATTTATTGGCTAAAGTACTTCGAAAACGTGACCACCTTCAAATTCAGAAACCCCTACTTCACATGTTTTATATGCGTTTTATTTGACTTGTGGACTGATTTTCGTGCATTTGTACCACTGTGTAGCCTGACTCTTCTCCGCAAAGGAGCACCTGTCTGCGGACGGTCGGTCCGTCGACACGCAGACTCCCTTCACTTCCGGCTTAACGTAAATGCATTTTTTAGAAAGACCACAGTAGACGGGAGAATATACATAGTTGTAACTGCATAGTTTAGCCTGCATGTTTTGCCTACATAGTTTAGCCTGTACAAAGTTTTTTTCTGTAGGTTTTAATTTTTATTATTCGAGTTACTGCTCAGACATTTTATGAATAAATAATTTAACATTTAATGCAAAATTACGTCATAAAATGAAACATTGAGATTTCGGAGGACCTCTTCGAGTACAATCATGTAATATCCAAAACATTTGAATTAAAAAATGATACACCCGACAGCAAAAGGTTGTGTCGTTTCAATCCCGAAAAATGAGTTAAAGGAACGTAACAGGAATTATCAGGAACTTTCTCCTGTAAAGGAAAATGAAGTGTGATTGCCACATACCCCTTGCAGAAAGTATTTTTATACATATGAACATGAGTTTGTCACACGCATTCGACATAATTCTTGTGTTAACGTAACTGCCTATTGGCACGATGTGGCGCGTCAACTAAATTTGATAAAATGTTGGGGACAAATTTATAAAATTTGAAGATGACCTTCAAACTCTACGTTCAAAACCTGTAAATTTATGGTGTAATTTCAATAGAAGAAATGTTTATTAATGATTTATTAATTAAATCAATTTTATACCCCTAATAAAACAAACCGTAGTTGCATTCCTTTCAAACTTCATAGAAGGCAGTAAGGTTTTGTCTCACTATCAAAGGAGCGACATTGACATAATCGGATCCTGAGATTATTGTATTATAATGAGCATGAACTTCTTTGCTAACATGGTTGACACAAAACTCTAGAACATTTTTACTTGCTTCATAAAGGTCAAAATATATCGTATTTTATTTTTCAAAAGTTATAAAAATTGAGTTTCTATGCTAAACAGGCATTGCTTTTTGTGCTTCAGTGCGTTTATTGCAAGGTTGATCATTTTCACAGAAGGTATTTTGGGACTAATAATCAATATCGTTATTACAGAATTGCAGCTGAAAGTGAATTGATGCAGGAATTCGATTTTCCTGACGAAAAAGCGTTAAAAAGGCAAATTCGAAGTATACGAGGAGCGTATAACACTGAAATAAGGAAAATAGAATCCTCAATGAGAAGCGGCGCAGGAGCCCAGGACGTGTATTCTCCGCAACTACATTGATTTCCTATTGCTGACAGATTCCTCCGATGTACAACCTGTATGGAATCTGAGACAAATTTTGTAGGTGGTAAGGTAGTAAATACAAAGACTAGAATGGTTGTAATTTCAATATATATAGCATTATTCTGCCAAGGTACAGGACCTTCTCCAACAAAATATGTACTGAATTTCTTTCTCAGTTGCTGAGCATTGTTGCCAAACCTCCTTTCTCTTGTTGCTCGTAAATTTAGAAATCCAGGTATGCCCCCCTTTCTCTCCATGTCCCCGGGATCATTTCGCCCGAGGAGATATCTTCTGAATCGGGGGTATATATATTTTGATATAACTGGCTCGTTTCTCTGAGCCAATTGTGTAAAGCACATGTCGCTTTAATTACAGAGGCCACTGTTGTGTCTTCGAGGCACATCGGCCTCCTAAATATTCGGAATCTGCATGCCAAAATGCCAAAAGCATTTTCTACGACGCGTCTGGCGCGTCCCAATCTATAATTGTATATTTTCTCCTCATATTGAGGAGTCCTCCTTCTCGAATACGGCGTCATCAAATAATGTTTCAGGGGAAATCCCTCGTCCCCAACAATGACGCAGTCCTCCGGAAGGTTCATTGCATTTTCTTTTATTGCCAATTTCAATTTTGAATTGGCAAAAATTGCAGCGTCAGACAGACTTCCATACGCTCCCACGTCTATGACGGAAAACCAATAGTTGTGGTCGACAAGTGCGAGTAATACTACGCTGAAACTTCCCTTGTAATTGAAGAAAAGAGTTTGACAGTGGTGGACGCTCTACTAACACGTGCTTGCCGTCGAAGGCCCCAATCACATTTGGAAAATTCCATTGCGTTTTAAATCCTTCTTCAATGCTTCCCCATTCCTTTTGAGTTTTTGGTACCTGAAATTGTATTAAAATTTTAATATTTTATGTTCAATTGTGTTCCCGACAGGAAAATAACTCGAGAACAGCGGACGAGGAAAGAGGCAGCTCCAGCGGGAGTCAACCAAGGTAGGGCTTTAGAAGAAACAGACCGAGCGTGGATCGTGCGTGAAGAAACCAAGTGAATGAAGCCGTTGAGGCTTTGAAATCCGCAACAAAATTTCAGAACAATGAGTTTATGGTCTTCGGGCAACATGTGGGCCTGCAACTGCAAAACATGCCTCTTCAACATGCTCTGCAGTTGCAATCAGAAATTTCAAGTATAATTTCTAAAAAAAAAAAAAAAAAAAAAGATACAGCAGAGTTACAACAGTCAGGGTGAAGAGAGACCCATTGAAAGTACAGTCGTAATAAACTGTAATAATTATCAGCAGTCTATGCCAGGCTCCTCCTCACTATCAGTACACGAATTTTTCAATAATTTTTCAGCAGATTTGTAATATTTGTATTTTGTAATGTGTATTACAGAATATAATTAAACATGTTTTTAATGAAACTGTGCATTCATTCACCTGTCAAAATCTGTGCCACCCAGAATTAAATCTAAAACATTTGTTAATACACCCTCCGAACAGTGTATTTTGTGTAATCAAAACCACGCTTTGAAGCACTGTAAAGTTTTCAAAGAAAAGAACTCTTATGATAGATACATGTTTGCAAAAAGTAAGCATATTTGCTTCCAATGTTTGAAATCCGGGCACGGATCCACCTCGTGTAAGTCGAAACCATGCCAAAAATGCAAAAAGAGGCATCACACCTTATTACATAGAGAGGTCAAAGCAAACACGAATCTTCAACGATGTGACGAAGCAGGCGATGACTCAGCCGGCTCTGCCGAGTGTCAATCAATAAATGCTCATATCAACCAAAATTGTGCATCAAAGGCATTATTATCAACCGTGCGCGTATTAGCTAGGACGGCCGATAATAGATTAATTAAACTGCGTGCTCTGCTTGACAACGGAAGCACGCACTCTTTGATTACCAGTTCGGCTGTAGAAAGGTTAAATTTGATTCCCGCCAATACCACTGTATCACAGGTGTAGGAGGCGCGGTCACAAATTCTATGAATTCGGTCGGGCTTTCGATTTACTCTGCTATAAATAATGGGCTGTATTCATAGTCATTTTTAGTACGGATTTTCGTGGGATTAGCGTCGGACTAAGAAAGTCCGTATTCTGGGACACGGTTTAAGAGTAGTCCGAAGAAAATTCGACGTTAGTCCGGACCAAATGCTAGTACCCTCGAAGACGTGGTTTAACGTCGCAGCACCACATCGTTTTAACCTCAAAGTAGTGTGGCGACTGGCATTTAGTGTGCAATGGGTGATGCCATGGATTTGGACGTACGTGATGTTAATTTAGTGCTGGAGGTGCGAGAAGTGAGGGCTGTGGAAAGGAGGAGGAAAGTGTATCCTCAGAGGATTGCAATAATGCACACATTTGATGCTCATTCTTTTAAAATGAAATATCGGTTAGGGAAAGGGAGCGCCCGAAATTTAATGGAACTGTTGCGGCCCTCACTTTGGGAGAGTGATAGGCAGCGCGGTCTCCCAATTTCGCTGGAGACGCGAGTGCTTCTCTCTTTGAGATTTTTCGCGAGGGGCGGCTACCAGGATGATTTGGCGGACTTGCATAACGTCAGTCAAGCGACTGCAAGCCGCGTTGTGTCGCAAGTCGCCAGGGCAATTTGTATGCTCGCCCAGCAGATAATTAAATTTCCACATCGCGAAGAGCGGATGAAGATGGTGCGGGAATTTCATGAAATTGCAGCATTTCCCCAGGTAATTATAATTATTAGTTATATTTTGGAGGAGCTGCTGTGCCTAGGGACACAATTTTATTTCACAATTTTTGAAATGTTTTCTATATTTTCTGAAATGCCATTATGAGGTTATATTTACGAATATCTTCTTCTTATAAAAACTGGAAATAATAAGCCTACTACCTCTAAAAATTAAGCATCACATCATTGATATGACCCGACAGTTATTGTAGGAAAATATGTAATTACATAATTATCCGGGCCCTATCTATTACATTTTTCACTATGGCTTCTACATCTTCTGCATTACGACTCACTGCATGGCATTGTTTGTTCTGCAATTAAATAAAAATGTCAATCACTGTTGTACTTTGTGAGTCATTTATGTCCCCAAATGCATCACTTTTTCGTATTTTATTTACATAGAAAAAATTCCATTTAGATTATAGTTAGAAATATTTAATAAGTGAAACATACGCACTTGGAAATTCTGTTTTTATCAGTATTTTTCAAAAAGAGAAATGAAAAGTAGCAGAAAAGTTCTAAAAATATAATTTCAACCTCCCAAAAGTTCACTTTCAAAGTCTTGAAAACAGTTTCAGTACAATCGAATAAACAGGAAATTGGTAAGTTATAGCTACCCTCAACAATACAGCCATATCACTAAATCAAAATTTCTTTAAATATATAACACAATCATCGTAGGTGTCCCCAGGCACTGCAGCTTCCTCTACAAATTAGTTCCAATTTGTATAACACATGTGCTGTATCTACTAACTTCCTAATTTTTCTGTTATTTTTAGGTTATGGGAGTCATAGATGGCACCCACATACGAATTAAAAATCCTGGAGGAGAACATGCACAAACCTTTCTGAACAGGAAGGGTTGGCACTCATTAAATGTGCAAGTTATTTGTAATGCAAATTTCAAGATTCTGGACATTGTGGCAAAATGGAGGGGCTCAGTGCATGACTCAAGAATATTTACGGAGTGCACCATAAGAAGAAAATTCGAGAACGGTGATTTCACCCCATACATCCTGCTTGGTGATGCAGGATATGCATTGCAGAAATATCTGTTTACTCCTCTCAGGCAACCTCAGAGTGACAGAGAGAGACAATACAATGCCAGCCACAAGACCACCAGAAATGTAATTGAAAGGTGTTTTGGATGCTGGAAAGGCAGATTCCGCTGCCTAGCAAATGGCCTCAACACTAATTTAAATACATCAAAAAACATCATTCTTGCTTGTGCAGTCCTGCATAATTTGATAATTTTGTGGAAAGATGATGTTAATGAATTTTTTGAAGAGGATTATGGGAACGTGGTGAACGACACTATAGAGGCTCAGGTTAATGAAAGAAATGATTACTTTCGCAGAAGATTCATAGCAAATAATTTTTAATGAACATTTTCCATTTCTTTTATTTCTAATAAAAGTTTCTTTTTTTGTAGTATAAGAATTTCTTTTTGAATTTCAAAAAGCTCCTCTTCTCTTTCATTTCTCCTCTTCCTTTCCCTTTCGTCAGATTCTAGTAGAATTTTGTGGCGTTCTTCCTGCATTTTTAAAACCACTTCTTCATATGCAGACATGCGTTTTCCTTTCTGTAAAAAAAAAAAGTTTTACAAATTACCCTCGTGTCACATCACTCTCATCAGTAGTGTTTCATAAAATTTCATAATTAGAACTACTATAGCAACTCTTAATAAAAGTATATTCAAAAGTCTTGAGTATATAGCAAACAACTTTCATACGCTCTCATTTAAATGTGCCTGAATTTGAAGTGTTTGACAACAAAGGTAAGGGACTTTTCACACTTCAGTGAGTGGAGCCTAAGGCCATATCTCAAGGAAATCAGAATTTTTAGTCTGGATTCTACTTTACCAAATAACGAAAATTTGTGGCATCATAAAAAAATATTGCCATTACTGATTGTCAAACCTTGCACTGAACATATTCAATTCAATGACAAAATCACACCATAAAGGTGTATACTATTACCTTAATTTTTTCACTTCAAATTTTCTGAGTAAAATATATGTTGCAAACTTAATTAATTAGTTACTAATGAGAAGTACTTTCAGGACATCAATGTCATCATGAAATTGATAGTAAATACCAGAGCTGCAGTGAACAGTAACTACTTAATTCTATTCATATTTCATTAATCCTATCACCTTTTTCATGATATTAAAACAAATGTGTATTGCTATGGACATTAAATGAGAAAAATCTTTTAAAAAATATAAGAAACAATATACATATAAATAAATTTAATGAAAACCAACTTCAATTCAAAATAAGACTATATAATTTTATTTAATTTAAATTCCAAGAGAACTAAATAAAATATTCATTAGAGAGAACTATTTGCTTGTGCATTTACAGAATTAAAAAAATAAATAAAATTAAAAAGAATGAAAGTACCCTTTTTGGAGTAAGAGCAGACATGTCTGCTCGACTGCATCCTGCACCTGCACTTGCGTGTGGAATACTGTGGTATTCCACTGCAGATTCACTGAAATAAGAAGGAAACTGTTAAGAAACATACAACCCTAAAATTGTTGCTAATACGAAGTATGTAATGACCTACAGCTATCTAGTAAAATAATTATGCAATGGGAGAAGAAAAAAGTATGAATGTAAATTCTGAATGATTTAGGAAAACATTTAGGGGAGGAAACCTTTAAACACAGGAAATTATCAACATTCATGGGAAATTATTTCTGTAATAATTTTTTTGTTTTACATACTCATTGTCATGGTCTTCAATCTCCTCTATTACAGGAGTTATTAATTCCACTAACTCTTGACTGGCAGCAATTTCCACGACATTACTGTCTGGGTCATTCTAAAACATTCATCACACAAACAAGCCTAGGTGTAATATCAATCATTATGTTAAGAAGCAATATTTCACTGAAACATTCACAAACCAAATAATAATAATAATAATAATAATAATCATCATCACGACCAGGGTCTAGTCTTAGTGTGAAACAGAATCATATTACAATGGAAACAGAAAGATACCTCTGGCTCATCATTGTTCACTTCAAACTCTGAGGTATCGACCTCAAACTCGTGAGGCAATTCAGAAGCAATTTGCCAGTCCAATTCGCTGATACTGAAGTTGGGAGGTGGTCCACCACCAGTCTGTCTCTGGTACTGCTTAACCTGAAATGAAACCAATGCAAAATAAGACACGAAAAAATAATATACACGATTGTGATACATTAAATAAACATAAGCATATAAAAAAAATATAAAATGAAAATACCCGACTAATCCTTTTCTTCGCCTGCATCTTCATTCTCTTCCACTGCTCTCGCAGTTTTTTAATGGTCCGTGTATGACCGTGCTTGGCAGAAAACTCCAGAAAAATTTCCTGCCAAGCTCGGTCTTTCTGGATCAATTCCTGGTGAACTCCTTTTTTTGCTTCTATTTTGCTCTTCCTCGCCTTCACCATTTCGAGGAGGCTTTCTTTTTCCTCCGCGGTCCAATTAATTTGCCTCTGCCTCTTCTCGCTCATCGTCAATAAAAAAATTCTTGGTCGACGCCACAAAAACCCACGTGCCCGACAAGAAAGAAACACTTGAATACGCTGCCAAACCAGAGAGCGCCAAACTTCGTTTTCAGCAAAGAACTCTCATATTCACCATGGAAGATTATTGAATTCAGAGAAAATAACATTTCGCGCATGCGCTTTACACGCTGCAATGCTTGACAACGTTGTACTCGGTTAGTTCGCGGGACTAGCGTAGTCCGACGGGAAAGAGCGTCTCTGAATACGGCAAGGACTAGTGAGCACGGATTTGCCAGTAGACCGTACTAACGTAGTCCGTACTAACATGGAGTTAATACGATGTCTATGAATACAGCCCAATGGGTATAGTTTGAAATTGAATGCTGTTGTAGTTGAGAACATCACGGCCAACATCCCGTCCGTTGATTTCGACTCCTCTAAAATTAAAATTCCTAAGGGAATTAAGTTGGCGGACCCTCGATTCAATGTTTCCGCCCCCATAGATATCCTATTGGGTGCCGATATCTTTTGGCATTGCCTTAGAAACAGGAGATTAAAGTTGCCTAAAACTAAAAACCTTAATGTTGCGTTAAAGGAGACAGCATTCGGATACATTCTAACAGGCAATATGAAAAACGCGAATCTCGCCAGAACAAGTTGCTGTAACCTCTTAGTTGATTCCAATTTCGAAAGATTCTGGGAGTATGATGAACTCCATTTCGATGATCGCCCCATAAAGATGACTTTTGTGAGGATATTTTTCAAAACTCTTTCTAGAAACACAGAAGGTCGTTTTATTGCAAGGTACCCCATTGTTGATAGGGACTTTGATGTTAAATTTCAAAACTAACTTTTGTAAAACGCCTCTTCTCATCGACATCCGAGAAGCCATCGTTTCATCTCAGAAGAACATATAAGTTAGTTTTGTAATTTAAGTTTAGTAGTATACTGGTATTTATCATTTTTATGTGGTAAAATGGGAAAAAACCCATATAAAAGTGTACTATATTGTAATCTATGGCCATAGATAAGTTCAGTACAATGTATATTTCAATTCTGGTTATGTTTAGGAAAGGTTTTTTTCAGGTTTAAAATAAAATTGAAAATTTGTGACACAAAATTATTGTATTCTAAAACAGGTTTTTGTTTATTGTCAAACATACAGAGGTGCTAGCCATTCAGGCTATCAAAATACGGAATTTAGATAAAATTTGGCATATTTTAGACACCTTGGTTGGCTTTATAACTTCAAAAACAAAAAGTTATTAACAAAATAAAAATTTATTTTGATGCAGGTATGTAGTTCGCCTGCTGGCTACTAGATAGGCCTAGTGTATGTCACCTATGCCTCGCAAGTTGCCTATTCCAAGGCGTCTATATATCATTTATTCTTTGCACCAGTATCGATTTGTGCTTCGTCACAGCTCGATACACGTTGTTCCCTCTCCCCTCGGGGAGAAGCTATATAAGCGCCTGCGAGCGCTTTTTCAACAGCTTTTTAGAGCGCTTTTTGGCTCGGCTCTTTACTTGTTAGGTTTATCGGCTCCGGCCGACAGGTCAACATGGTAACGGGAGTTAACTACTTTATGTTAGTGTAATTTTTGAAGACGGCATTTATGCCGCATTGTGTGATGGAATTGGATTGGTATTCTATGTCATAAATGTGAATATTTGGTGAATTTGGTTTGAAGTTGCGCTTGTGCTGGGTTTTATCTTAAAGTGTATTGTGTTTACTGTTTCGCGTCGAGCCACATGTGTATTTGGTGGCGGCGTCTCAGTTTAAAATTTGTGTGTCTGTATTTGCTATGTGTGGCAAACAGACAAAAGTGTGAGCTTGCCGCGTCGTGCCTATTGTGAAAGGCGGCGGTATTTGCTGTGTGAGCTTGCTGCGTCGTGCCTATTGTGAAAGGCGGCAGTATTTGCTTTAGATTGCGTGTCATGGCCTATTCCGGCGCAATCATGTGTTTGTGAATTAGTGAGTGCACATTTCTCTAAAGTGTATGTTTTATGTTGCAGCTCAACTAATAAGTTTCATGTCCTGAGTAAGACGCGCAGCGCCTGGGACCCCTGAAGCGCCCGTGTATCGGAGCTAGCGCCCGTACGGTTTTAAGCCGTGGCGCACTTGGTACGCTCCGACCTTGGCCCCGTGAGCTTGCCTGTGTTCGCAGCTCGGGTGACAAGCTGCTGTCGGCTGTGGCCGTCATGTGTGAAGCAGCTTTGTGTGATAAAATCCAGCACGATTATGTGTAAGGTATTAATGTTAAGCGCACTCAAATCCAATCCAGTTCCATCAAGGTGTTAACAAACGCTACCATGTGTATTGTATTTTAAAGTTAAGCTGTTTTGGGCACCTATTTTATTGCTGGTGTTTCTCATGATTGTTTCCAAAGTTTTGTAGGTCTGTTTCATGCCTTCCTGTGTGTTCTGAAGGCATATTGTTATGTATTTTCAGCTTACAACTCAATTTGTGTTTATTTTTGTTGTTGAAAGGTTCTCAAGTGAGACCTTTGTCAAGCTTGTTTTGTGTATTTGAGTCGTCGAATATTCCTAAAATGGATGTGTGATTCGACGCAATTGTAATTCTGTATAAATTAATATTTCAGTGGATTCATCGTGAACTGGTATTGCTCCGTTCACTTCAATTTGTGAAAGTTCTGCTATTTTGTAATTCAGTGTGATTCCTCGAGTCAGAAGTGTGTATTTTTTCCTGTTCGAGGAATGTTGTTATTTAATATAATAAATTGGTTAATATGCTTTGATTGTTTTCCTTGTGTTGAGCATTAACCTTTTTGTCCCTGCCTTTGTAAAGTTTGTTTGAAGTAATTCGAATCTGCAGGCGTACTCCCTTCCGGATCGTACGCACTTTAATTCGAAGTCATTGCCCTAGGAGGTATTCTGTGTTAGCTCCGCTTTTTCCAAGGCTTAAAAATACATGGTCAGCCGGCATATTTGTGAAATAAGTGATTTCCTGATTAAATCAGGTGGCGACCGTAAATAATTTGTATTCGCAGATTTTGCGACTTTGTGATTTGTTATGCCGGCCAAATTTAACACATGTTCTGGAAACAGGACGTGTATTTAACATTTGATGCCCCCCATCTCGTGCCACGGCACTAAAGCGATTGTACTGTATAGAGAGTCGCTGTGAAAAGGACCCTGCATTAAATAAGCAGTATATAGAATTCATGCAGGAGTACCTTGATTTAGGTCACATGCAGCTTGCGCGTGATCAGAAAGCTGACGGTGGGCATGTAAACTATCTATTGCATCATCCTGTGTTCAAAGATGGCAAGATCCGGATTGTTTTTGACGGTTCTTACTGCCACTCTCCCGGTGCCTGCCTTAATGCACTCATGCCAGCAGGACCGGTAGTTCAGCCAGATTTATTTTCCACTTTGATAAATTTCCGTTTCGGAAAGCTCGCGGTATGTGCTGACATAGAGAAATTTTATCGTCAAATATCCATCCATCCGGATCAGTACGATCTACAGAGAATTGTGTGGCGTTTCAATGAAAATTCGCCCCCGCTCTCATATCAGCTAAAAACAGTAACCTATGGTCTTACGTCATCTTCCTTTCTATCAACTAGAGCTTTGTTGCAATTAGGTATCGAGCATGAAAAGGATTTTCCGTTGGCAGCTCAAGTCATTAGACATTGTTTTTATGTAGATGATTTAGTCTACAGTGCCTACCACGAGGGCGAGGCGATCGACACTCTTAAACAATTAGTGTTTCTCCTCAAAAAAGGTTGCTTCCCATTAGGCAAGTGGCGATCTAACTCCATCGCACTTTTGCAAAATCTAGGTGTTGTTCCCTCAGAGGAACTTGTCGAATTATGCGACAAGAATATATCCAAAACCTTAGGCCTTACGTGGGATTTTAAAGGTGATACACTGATTTTTTCTGTTGAACAAACTACTACCCCGACCACTAAGCGTGCTATTCTCTCAGAAATCTGCAAGCTCTTCGATCCCCTGGGTTTTCTTAGCCCTTGTATTATCCAAGCTAAGTTGATCATGCAAAGAATTTGGCAGCAAAAAATTGGTTGGGATGATGACGTGCCCTCTGACATTATGTCGGATTGGCAGAAGTTTTATAAACGTTTGATTTAATTGAATGACATGTCTCTACCTCGTTGTGTGTCCTTTAAGGATTCTTCCAAAATCCTCCATGTATTCTGCGATGCTAGCACTTCGGCTTATGCAGCCGTCGTCTACTTAATTTGTGATGGGAAATCCCACATTATCGCTTCTAAAACTAGAGTAGCCCCCATAAAGGTGAAGTTAACTGTGCCGAAGCTCGAACTTTGTGCTGCTGTGCTAGGTGCCACACTAGCTAGCAAGATTATTAATGTCAGCCGAGTAGAATTCAACTCTGTATATTTTTGGTCAGATGCATTGGTAGTTTTAACGTGGATTTCACAACCCCCTTCGAAGTGGATCCCCTACGTTGCTAATAGAATCATAAAGATTCAAAATCTGACTAAGAATGCAAAATGGCTTCATGTCCCTACTAAAGAGAACCCTGCGGACATAGCGTCGCGCGGCTTGCCACCAGCTAAATTAAAGACCTCCCCACTGTGGTGGCACGGCCCCTCCTTTCTTCTGCTGCCTGTGACGTCATGGCCCGCCCAGCCGATCGATATCGCGTTCACGGCGGGCGAGGTATACGCCGCCCCATTTAAGGCACCCGCCCCTCCCACTCCACTACTTTTGAAATATTCAAACTTCAATAAATTATTGAGAGTCGTGGGATGGGTTAACAGATTTGTCAACAATTGCAGAAAAAGTGCCAAAGAAAAACGTAGGCTTAAGAAGTTAAAAATCATTAATGGTAAAATTGACTATTCAGAATTCTCTCTTACTGCTTCGGAGTTAAATATGGCCGAAGTAAAAGTTATTAAATCTTTACAGGCTAATTGTTTTCACGACGAAATTAAACATCTGTCTACAGAAAAGGAATTGAATCCTAAAAGTGCACTAGTAGCTTTAAACCCTTTTTTAGACGAAGATGGACTCTTGCGTGTGGGTGGTAGACTTGAAAGGTCAAGTCTCATATTTGACCAGAAGCACCCTATAATTTTACCTTTCGGGCATCATGTCTCCAAACTTATTATCAAATCGACTCACGATGCTAATCACCACATTGGGCCTACTGCTCTCTTGTCGCTCGTTCGTACGAGATTTTGGCCACTTAAGGGCCTTAGAGCTACCAAATCGAAAGTACGAAATTGCCTTGTATGCTTCCGAGCGAAGCCTAAATCACCTGAGCAACTTATGGCTCCATTGCCAACTTACCGTGTAGAAGCCTCACTCCCCTTTCTTCACACCGGGCTAGATTACGCGGGTCCGTTCTTATCCAAATTAACGCCTCAGGCCAAGGAACCCGAAAAAACGTACATCCTAATATTAACATGTATGGCGACTCGCGCCATCCACTTAGAACTCGTAGTATCTGCTACTAGTGGCACCTTTTTATTAGCCCTGCGCAGGTTCATTGCCCGGCGCGGAAAACCCAGCGTGCTTTACAGTGATAACGCTGAAACGTTTAAAGGCGCGCAGCGAAGGTTAGCTGAGTGGATGGGGAAAGAAAATAAGAGCGTGCCTCAGGAGTGGGTGGACTTCCTTCTTAATAAGCGTATAGAGTGGAAATATATCCCTCCGCATTCTCCACACCACGGCGGAGTATGGGAGAGAATGGTGAAGTCCGTTAAAGATTTGCTTTATAAAACCACCAAACTTAAACTGTTAACTGTCGACAAGTTTGCTACATTGTTGACTGAAATAGAGTCCGTACTAAACTCAAAACCCCTATGCTCAATTTCCGACGACCCGGACTCTATAGAAGCCTTATCACCTGCCCATTTTTTACTTGGCAGGCAACTCAATACAATAGCCTTGCCGCCTACGTCACCAACAATGTCTAAAAGTCTAAATGTGTTCCAGGCCATCCAATTTATGAGAGCTTTCTTTTGGCGGAGATGGTCTGCCGAATACCTCAATGAGCTGCAGACGCGCGCCAAGTGGCGTACGTCCAGTCCTGACCTGCGGGTCGGACAACTTGTAATCATTCGGACGGACGCCCTGCCGCCTCTCACATGGCCGCTGGGAAAGGTACTCGAGATCTTGCCAGGGCGGGACCACAGAGTGCGTATTGTGAAAATACGTACTCAAAAGGGCATTGTTACCAGAACTTTGCCAAAGATCTGCCCACTGCCCATGGCAGATCTTGACAATCTGTGTAGAGTGCCATATCCATCTTTTAAATCTTTATTGTGATACGTGCACTCCACTTCAGTTGCACCTAGTGTCGTACACCACACTTCCCCCCCCCCAGTATGTTATATTTCAAAACTAACTTTCTTAAAGTGCATCCTCTCATCGACATCTGAGAAGTCATCTGTGCATCCGAGAAGAATTTCTTATTGTATTGTAGTTAGTTTTGTAATTTAAGTTTATTTATTCTACTGGTACATGTCATATTTTATGATAAAATGGGAAAAACCCATCTCAAAGTGTACATTTTTATAGTCTATGGCCATAGACAGACTCAGGTTGATGTACTTATTGATATTGTTTACATTCTAGATAAATTATTTGGGTCTAAAGGAAAATTAAAAAATTATGATGTAAAAATCCCATATTGTAAAAAAGGATTTTATTTATCATAAACTATACAGATGTTCTAGCCATGCAGACTAATAAAATATGAAATTTACATAAATTTTGTGATGTTTTGAACACTTTGTTTGGCCTCATACCCTTAGAATTAAAAAGTTATTAACAAAATAAAAATTTATTTGTATGCAGGTGTATAGTTCGCCTGCCGCCCGCTAGATAGGGCTGGTACTTATCGATTTCTAAGAATGTTCATTATGAGTGCCTAACAAGCTGCTTGCCCAATAGTTTTAATACTTACTTGTTCTTTGTACTATGATCGATTTGTGACTCGTCACATCTCGATGCATGTTGTTCCCTCTCCCCCCAGGGAGAATCTATTTAAGCGCCTGCGAGCGCTGTCTCAACGGCTTTTTACCCTCTTCTTCACAGGTCTTAGGTCCATATTGCTTCGGCGCGTAGACTCTGCCCGACCGCGCGTCGGTTTTATCGGCTTCGGCCGACAGGGTAACATGGTAACGGGTGTCATTAGTTGTAATCCTACTTTATGTTGTTGTAAGGAATTTTTGTAGCGGCATTTATGCCGTATCTGAGATGGAATTGGATTGGTGTACAATATTTGGAATTATGTATATTTTGTAAGTTTTTTGTCTGATGTTGCGCATGTGCTGATTTTTACTTTATATTGAATTTGTCATGACTGTTTCGTGTCTAGCCATTGTTTGTAGGCGGCGACTCAGTTCATTCTAGTTGTTGTGTATCTGTACTCGCCATATTTCGGCAGTCAGAATTTGTAAACGCATTCCGTGTCGAGTCTATTTGTTACAGGCGGCGGTATTGCGTATGATTGCGTGTCTAGGCACAGTGCGGCGCAATCACTTGTTTGTTATATAGTGTGTGCACATTATCTAATTTGTTTGTATTGATATGTTGCAGCATCACTTAGCTTCACGTCCTTAGTAAGACGCTGGACGCTTGGGACCTCTGGAGCACTTGTTTGTCGGCGGAGCTAGAGCCCGTACGGTCTATCCGTGGCTCATTTGTACGCTCCGTCCTTGGCCCCGTGAGCTAGCTTGTTGTACGCAGCTCGGGCAACAAGCTGCTGTCGGCATTTGGCCGGCCGTTGGTTTAGCAGCTTTGTGTGGTAAAAGTCAGCACACACACACATGTGTGAGGTATAAAGTGTTAGCACATCAAAATCCAATCCAATTCCATCAAAGTGTTAAGTGTGACACCCAGGAAGTTGCCATGTATGGTTTGTTCCCTGTTTTGTTATTTGTTAGTTTTTAATGGGCATTTAATACAGTAGGCTTTTTCATTGTTGTTTCCAGCTCAAATGAGCTCTTAAAGTTTAAAGTTTGTAATTCAGTTTAATACCTTCTTGTTTGTATTCTGAAGGTATATTCTTATATTTGTTACAGTGTCTCATTCAATTTGTGTAAATTTTTGTAGTTGAAAGGCGCTTATGTGAAGGCCTTTGTCATTTTTGATATTGTACGTAAGTCGTCGGCACTCCTAAAGTGGATATTTTGTCCGACGCCGTTTGTAATTCTGTATTGTTATATTATTGTATTTCAGTGGGTCCTTGTGAACTGGTCTTGTTCCGTTCACTACATTTTTGATGAAACTTGTTGTTGTAATTTCTGTGTCATTCCTCGATTACAGATGTGTGTTTTCCTGTTCGAGGAATAGTATTTGTGATTATACAAAATTGTTATTTATTGTAATAAAATATTGGTTAATGTACTTTGACTGTCTCCTCATAGTAATTATTAACCTTTCTTTCCCTGGCAATTTAAATGTTTATTCGATAGCTCGAATCTGTATAGCGTACTCCCTATTGGAATATGCGCACTTCATTTTGCGAAATCATTGCCCTAGGAGTTTTTCTGTGTTAACTCCGCTGAACCTTAGGCTCATTAAACATGGTCAGCTGGCATATTTGTTGTTAAATTGCTTTACAAGTAAAGTAATTGTTTTGTTCCTGATTATATCAGGTGGCGACCGTGAATTGTTTGTATTCGCAGATTTTGCGATTTGTTTATGTCCACAACTTGCTGTTGTGTTTGATATGCCAGACCTGATAATGTGAGTAATATGTACTTACCTTATCAACAAAAGTAACACATGATTGGCGGTGTGGCGACCGTGACAGGACACCTATTGTTATCGAGGAATGACACAGAAATTACAACAACAAGTTTCATCAAAAATGTAGTGAACGGAACAAGACCAGTTCACAAGGACCCACTGAAATACAATAATATAACAATACAGAATTACAAACGGCGTCGGACAAAATATCCACTTTAGGAGTGCCGACGACTTACGTACAATATCAAAAATGACAAAGGCCTTCACATAAGCGCCTTTCAACTACAAAAATTTACACAAATTGAATGAGACACTGTAACAAATAGAAGAATATACCTTCAGAATACAAACAAGAAGGTATTAAACTGAATTACAAACTTTAAACTTTAAGAGCTCATTTGAGCTGGAAACAACAATGAAAAAGCCTACTGTAATAAATGCCCATTAAAAACTAACAAATAACAAAACAGGGAACAAACCATACATGGCAACTTCCTGGGTGTCACACTTTAACACTTTGATGGAATTGGATTGGATTTTGATGTGCTAACACTTTATACCTCACACATGTGTGTGTGTGTGCTGACTTTTACCACACAAAGCTGCTAAACCAACGGCCGGCCAAATGCCGACAGCAGCTTGTTGCCCGAGCTGCGTACAACAAGCTAGCTCACGGGGCCAAGGACGGAGCGTACAAATGAGCCACGGATAGACCGTACGGGCTCTAGCTCCGCCGACAAACAAGTGCTCCAGAGGTCCCAAGCGTCCAGCGTCTTACTAAGGACGTGAAGCTAAGTGATGCTGCAACATATCAATACAAACAAATTAGATAATGTGCACACACTATATAACAAACAAGTGATTGCGCCGCACTGTGCCTAGACACGCAATCATACGCAATACCGCCGCCTGTAACAAATAGACTCGACACGGAATGCGTTTACAAATTCTGACTGCCGAAATATGGCGAGTACAGATACACAACAACTAGAATGAACTGAGTCGCCGCCTACAAACAATGGCTAGACACGAAACAGTCATGACAAATTCAATATAAAGTAAAAATCAGCACATAAGCAACATCAGAAAAAACTTACAAAATACACATAATTCCAAATATTGTACACCAATCCAATTCCATCTCAGATACGGCATAAATGCCGCTACAAAAATTCCTTACAACAACATAAAGTAAGATTTACAACTAATGACACCCGTTACCATGTTACCTTGTCGGCCGAAGCCGATAAAACCGACGCGCGGTCGGGCAGAGTCTACGCGCCGAAGCAATATGGACCTAAGACCTGTGAAGAAGAGGGTAAAAAGCCGTTGAGAGCTCGCAGGCGCTTAAATAGATTCTCCCTGGGGGGAGGGGGAACATGCATCGAGATGTGACGAGTCACAAATCGATCATAGTACAAAGAACAAGTAAGTATTAAAACTATTGGGCAAGCAGCTTGTTAGGCACTCATAATGAACATTCTTAGAAATCGATAAGTACCAGCCCTATCTAGCGGGCGGCAGGCGAACTATACACCTGCATACAAATAAATTTTTATTTTGTTAATAACTTTTTAATTCTAAGGGTATGAGGCCAAACAAAGTGTTCAAAACATCACAAAATTTATGTAAATTTCATATTTTATTAGTCTGCATGGCTAGAACATCTGTATAGTTTATGATAAATAAAATCCTTTTTTACAATATGGGATTTTTACATCATAATTTTTTAATTTTCCTTTAGACCCAAATAATTTATCTAGAATGTAAACAATATCAATAAGTACATCAACCTGAGTCTGTCTATGGCCATAGACTATAAAAATGTACACTTTGAGATGGGTTTTTCCCATTTTATCTGTGGTATCCCCCAATCAGAAGACGAAACGGAGTTACGCTCCGCCGCGCCGCTAGTGGAGGGGCACAGCCCCTCCCCTCCCCCTTCACCGGGCGGTGGGGTATAAAGGCATGGTCGGGAGCAGGGCGCTCCCGTTCAGTTACCGCTTCGCGTAGCTACCACCGCCGCACTCGCTACACGCCCTACCGCGGCGTAACCTGCTGCGCGCTATAAGAGGACTCCAGTCTGCTGCCGCCGACGCTTGCTACCGTCACCAGCCGTGACGTATCCGCCGGGCGATCAGCACAGACCTCGGGGGCTACTGCCGCCCTCGCTACACGCCTGGTCAAGGCGCCATCTGTGGCGCGCTACAAAGTGACTGCAGACTACCGCCGGCACTTGCTACCGTCACTAGCCGTGACGTATCCGCCAGGCGATCAACGCCGACCTCGGTGGCCACTGCCGCCCCTCGCTACACTCCCGACCGCGGCGTAACCCGCCGCGCGCTACTAGGAGGCTCGAGGTGACTGCGGCCAGCTATCACGTTACGACGCTTATCGCCACTGCGGGCGATAAGGCTCGGCGAGGCAAGAAGGCCGTTAAGAATTATTGTACAGTATTTGTTACGTTGTTCTGTGTATTGGTTATTGGTGAAAGTAAATGGTTATTAAACATTGACTGTTTAACTTACCTTGCATCCTGCAAATACAACATCATAAAAATATGACATGTACCAGTAGACTAAATAAACTTAAATTACAAAACTAACTACAATACAATAAGCAATTCTTCTCGGATGCACAGATGACTTCTCAGATGTCGATGAGAGGATGCACTTCAGAAAGTTAGTTTTGAAATTTAACAAATGTCATTATTTTCATGTCATGTAAATCCTATAGAAATATGCATGCAAATATTTTTTACTAGTATCATTTTTCTTTAGGTTTAATTTTTTTTACCATCATTCTGATTCTGATATAATGAATTGTCATATTCTGAAAGAATGGAAGTGCCAGGGTCCTATTCATATTTCATTTCATACAATGAAATACACAGAAATATACCATTATTGGTTTGCCCTTATGAAGTTATATCTCCTGTTGCTTTGGTGTGAACTGGCACATTTGAAATAGAACTTCCAAGATTATAAAAATTGAAAACTAAAGAATTATTGTTTACAATGTAATTGTATACCATGTTTAATTCTTAACAATGTTTAATTGTTAATTTTTTACAATGTTTACAGTTATACCTTCAATACAGTTAAAACTGAGGATATAACTTTTGTACCTACAATGATAGTGTGGTTGAAAATGGTATTTTATGAATACTTAAAAAATGGACCGTTTGAGATATAACTGTAATTATTGCAGAGATGGAAGTGTACAAAAATGGTGTAAGGTCTTTATTAGTTAATAATTCCCTGAATATATACTGATCACTTGAAAGGCATTGATTATTGAGATGAACAGATATTAATGGTTTCAATTAGTAAAAACACCATTAACAAGTAACACGATGTCACTAATTAGCTAAAAATGATGGTATGGTTATAGAAAAAACAATAGAAAATCACATTTCAAAAAAACATTGTATGCATACTTTCCTAACAAACTTCAGTGGAACAACAAATCAATGTAACTTTCATGGGAACCTTTGGTTTCCCTGATAAATGGAAATGTTAATGGACATGAAGTGTCACGGACACTCGAGTCAAGTCAGTGCCATGGCGAACAATGTGTTCAAGTACAGCAGTGCAGTGCAGTGAATGGGATGAATGAATTCATGTATATAATGCAATAAGTATGAATGATGCGCGACTGAAAAAATATATAAAAAGTTACCGAGATAACTTTCTCGGTAACTACAATAAGTACTAAAACTACAATATGTACTAAAACAATTTTGGGATTCAAAGTTAGGTACACCACAGCGCCTACTTTATAACTTCACAATTAGATTGCTAAAATTGAGTTAGGTATTTTAACAGCATAACGCGAGTGGCCTGTGATACAACTGCACCTGTCGCAGTGAGACGGGTCTTAGCAAGGAATTGGGTGGTCGGGCTGCAACGTGACAATAGCTCTCGTCTTTTTAACGAGGGACTGTCGCGATCCGACCGGAAACACATTAGTATTGCCATGTCCGGTGCTAACAACGAGAGAGGATAGGCATCGTGTCGGTGCGAAAGCTCGATACTTAACGTCTGAGGAAAATTTTCGGGCAGCATTTTTTACAATGCTAACTTCTTGACTTTCTATAAAGGCAGAGGGACACCCTTTGCTTCAGAGATATTCTCAGCGTGAATATGCTACGACCCTCAGATGCTGGCGTCACGTGATTGGCCACAGTACGCACGCGCCAGGCGCCTTGCGAGTGGCCGGGGTCACGTGGGTGCCCTCGGGTGCTAGCGTGGGGGCCGAGCCCGAGCCCTTAAGTAAGCAAAACACGGAACATCGAGAGCTTATATTAACTTAGCTTATCTAATCTTTTGGTCTTCTCGCTGCTTTTGCTGTTTGCGGTTGGCTCTTACTTTTGGGCTGCTTTCTGATTTTGGCCGTTTCCTTGGCTGGCGAAGTGTGAAGACTGAACGTTAAGGGGAGGATGTGAGCGGATTCACACAACGTAGTACTGTATTTTTTAAGGAGTGAGAATTTGAGGTGAAAAAATGAAATTTTGTCTTAAGAAATGCGTAACAAAATATTTACCATTAAGTTTTGTAAATAAAAGAAATTGTTTATAATATAACCATTTGAAAATTTTAATGTTTAGCTTTACAAATGTACTTTTCTTCAAAACCGATTACGTTAAAAATTTGAAATTATGCACAACTGATCCCGAAATACAAGTAAACAAATAAGTGCAGGGAAATTGGCTTTAGAGATAGTTTTTTTAAATATTAATAATTGAATGTGTCATTATTACATGGGAAGAAAAAGAGTAATAAATCATTATGAAGAATCTAAAAAATTTGAAAAAAATCCTTACACACAAATTCTTATCTTTTTTTGCTGAAATTATGCATAAAATACGAAACCTGTAAGTCAAATAGTACTTGAGAAAAAAGTACATTTATCACAAAAAATCAAAGTTACCGGAAACTACTTGCAAACATTGGAGAGAAGTTCTCGGCACCTTCTCAAAAGATATGTTAACTACAAACTAAGCGTATTTATTTACCATTATCCACTAAACGTAGCGTTTGTTTCCCACAATTTACACAGCAAAAAAATTATTAATTGCTTCAGAAAGCATTTGCGAGTCTTATTCTAAAGTAATTGTTAACACCAATTCCATTTTCATTACATAAACTTTCACAGGATTTTCGTCTCGATGCACTAGGCGGAGTTTCCGGAACATAAGTGACACTTTCGAGTTCACATTCTATATTATTAATCTCAATATCATTCTCTTTATTCTTCGTTAAGGAATGTTAAATATTTGGGCTTTCTTCACTTTCTTGTGCCAACTAGACACTACCCATGATATCACTAACTTATTCGTCACGTGTGTTCCTAAGAAAAACACGCTTCAAAACAACATGCAGACACAAATTTGCAACCCGGGAAATGACCACGGCCTTGTAAAACCGCAATTTCCTGTGTGAATGTCAAGCAAGACTAACCACGCCTCCTAACGTGGCCGCCTCCAGGGATGGTATTTGAATTTTAAAGGTCTTACCGCGATCTGATTGGTCCAAAACGTTGGGAGAATATGGTGGAAACTATTGGGCATAATATGAGAATAAAAACAAAGTTTAATTTTTGCTCATATTCCCCTACATCCCCCCCTCAACTAGTCTCGCCGATGCAGTCACATTATTCTGGGCATCTGCCCTGATCTTTGTTCTGTGCATCGTGGGGTCGTTGAGGTGCCTCGATAGAAACGGCGCTCCGCCGACGTCAATGTAGAGGCAGTGTTGGCCATCAGTCGGGACGCCCGCAGAGTCCCCGCTGGAGCCCTGGGACTACGCACGTGCGCCCGCTCATGGCCGGGCGAACCGCGACAAGTGCGGTGCAGCGTCATAGACTTGACTCCCTGCTCCTGAGTTGCAAGGTATGGGGATGAGGGAGCCAAATACAGGCTCCCGAACAAAGGCCACCCCTCACGGAAATCCCAGAGGGTAGGGGACTGGTTCGTAGACGCCGGGCACAAAATGCGGCGTCGGAGGCACTCGCTTCAAGACGAGTGCGTGGGGGACAGATGTAGGAGGTCATGTGACTCGGGCCTATATTAAGGTGCGTAGCAGGACCCTTCGGGGATAACGATTCTGGTTTCCTCGCGTCAAACACCGCAAAACTTGTCCGGCCAACTCTAGCGCGGAAATGCTGAAGGCACGAGTAGGTATTCGAGGTTCGGACACGGTGAAGTATGCCTTATACTTCAGGACAGATGGTCTGCCGAGGCACACTAGGTGCCCAGTTGCGAATCGGCCGAGTTGGCTACTCGCAGGCGCGGCCGCACGGCGCGTGTTGGGAGAGGGGGGCTGCGGCAGGTAGCTCTCCAACAAACGCCTTAGAGAGGTTTCAGTTACTGTAAATAATTTATTATAAACAAATTGTAATACCCACTCGTGTGTTTCTTTGTGGCGTAGATCCCTACCCACGACGTTACAGCGGCACTGAGAAGGACATCACTTCAGCATCGACGCAACATTCACAAGCTTTGTGAGAAGGTTGGATGGCCTAATTATCAATTGACTGACATGCTGGGCTATCTGTTACGAGTCATTTCATTTGTAGAAACAATCTCAATAATGGTAATAACTAAATAATGTGGAAACCAGTTATCTTGGTAACGAAATGCAATGTGAAAACAAGCCACCTTAATAATTAAATGTAATGAGTAAACCAGAAACACTTCCTCGTCGACGGACGAAAAAAAAGCTTTTATGCATGCGTCTTGTTGACCCGTCAGAATTTAAAGTATAAACAGCAACGACCCTCTCCGAGAGCAGCCGAGCAGCCGCAAATTGGAGGTGATCGTCTTAGATGAAAGGGAGAGAGTTTTAAGTCGCAGAGTGTGGCAATATTAAGAAAATCCCAACCTCTTTGCTGCTTAAGCCGAAAGGCAACAGTGTGGTGAAGCAACGCCCTCTTGCGCCGCTCGCCCTCCACTCGGGCCGCGCGGAAATGGGGTCCAGATGTGTAAGCTTACCGCTCACCACCTCCGCACCCCTGTGTGTGCCCCCGAACTAGGACAACGCCACCCCAGCTGACGCCGGGATGGACTGGCCCAACGGTATACAAGACCGCCTACGGCCTCCGAAGTTGTCGCTTGTTTCCCGCTCTTCGTGAGCGCGGGAGCGATCGCCGGCGTACCACTCCACAGTTGCCCTTAGGTTGACCAAAGCGGGAATCGACGCCGTGCCGAACCGAGCTACCCACCGCCTGCCTATCCGCCGCCGCCGCCGCCGCCTGCTACCCTCCCCTCCCCACGGCTGTGACTGTCTTCACTCTGTGTTGCAACAACACTAAGTACAATCTTAAGTCTTATTTTTCACTCGCGTCACAGTTATTTAATGGTTATCGTACAGCAGTAATAGTACGTAGCGTATTCCATTTACGGAACTTCGGTCTTTCTTCTATAATAGAATTATTCAGAAAAAACTCTTGATAAATGTAATCGTTGTGGGTACATGCCTGGTTCTAGAAAGGGGTCTTTTGTGGCTCTATTCCACAAAATGAGAAGGATGTGGCAAAACGTTTACCAAAAAGAGAGAACGTTGTTCCAAAAGTACTGTGAAAAAAAATACAGGAACCTGCAACCATTCAGTTTATGCCTGCAACCATTCAGTTTATGAAGTATTGGATTCTGTGAGAAGTGAAGGGCGTCGTCCTTCCCCCACACTTTTTGTTGAACTAAGTGATCTCTCGAAGCGTAGAAGAACCGAAGACGTTCGTGCAACGTTTTCTTCATGCGAGTTATCGTATGCAACTTAAATGAGTTTACGGTCTTCGGGGCGGTTGCACGCATCGAAAATGGTAAAAAAAGCAACGCTAACAACTCTACCCAGAGCGTAAAAATACATTCTAGATTTTCACGCAAGAAATGAAAATTCACTATCTGATGATGTTGCTATTCCCCCTTTTTTTCTTGGCTGTAAACTCTCTACATGGCAGTATCAATTGTTACGATCCATAAGCATTGAAAACAACTGCAAGCTCTACCCTCCCTACAAACTAGTAGCAATAGCCAAACAAAGATGTTATCCATGCGATACCTCTATCACAATCACTGAATGCAAAGCAAAGGTCAAATTGTAGAGTTTATTGGACCACCCCGTAGATAGACATTTGTTAACACAGAAATATATTATTAGCGGTTTGACACAAGAGCAATTGAGTGACATGAGCATCATTTGCAAATGGGGATGTGATGGTAGCTCTGAACATAGTCAGTATAAGCAGGCTTTTTCCGACAGAAATGTGCCTGACGCATCTGTTTTTCCCACAGCAATTGTTCCTCTGCAATTGATTTCAAAGGACAAACGCTGAAGTTACTTTTTGGAACAATTCCACGTATTCTCCGACTCGATTCTGCAGGGCACTGTTTCAATTTTTGCGTGCAGACCCGGAAGCAGTAGTGAAGGAAGTAGATAGTGCAAAGGAAGAAATTAGATTACTCGTTTCTTCCCACGCAGTAATTAATGGCAAGCAAATGCCAATAAGCTACAAGTTAACATTGACAATGACATGAGAAGTGCAGTAACATCAACCAAATCAACCCAGTGTTGCTACTTGCGTGGCGCAACTTCTAAGACCGCCAATAATGTCGAAGGAATGCTGCAGAGAAATTTTGAGGAGAAAACTATGTAATTTAGACTGTCCCAATTGCATGCGTGGATATGGTTCTTTGAATGTTGCCTGCATGAATCCCGCAGGCTTTCAATTTAAAATGGCAAGCGCCTAGTACGGAAGGGAAAGGGTGCAGAAAGCCGCAAGAAAGAAAGGCTAAATGAATTTAGGACAAGTTTAGGTCTAATCGTTCGCCCAAAACCAGGATATGGAAGCACTAATGATGGAAATACAGCTCGTCGCTTCTTTGAAAATTATGCTGCGTCTGCTACGTTAACGGGATTGGACGAATTATTAATAGAACGCTTTTACGATAATAAATATTTAATAAATCATTATGTTGCGGTTCTTCCGCAGCTGCAGCACGCCGCTGAGCCCACACAACTCCAACAATTGTGGCTGGCGATTTTAATGCCAAACACACGGCCTGGAGTTCCCGCATCACTTGCCCTCGCGGCCGTAAGCTGGAAGCAGTTGCTGACGCAAACGGCTGCGAGATTTTTGCTCCCGCTTCACCTACCTTCTATCCCAACCAGACGAATGGCAAGCCCAATGTTTTAGATATCGCGCTTTGCCATAAAATTCACTTCTTCCTTCGCTCACCATTGGTGACTTTCAGTAAAAGGCGAAGGAAGACGAAGCATAGCTGATTATGGTGTTTTTTTACCATGATGTTTGACCAAGAGAAAGACCATTCTTTTTGAACTTTCTCCGTCTATCTTCACATCCACTCATCAGTGTCATCTTTCACTGTACGCATTGCGGTCTAAAGGCGGTCACTTTCTCCACTATAAGAGGAAGGATGGATGTTTCCGCGTGCAATATCAAAATGAGGTCATATACCACGTAATCCGCTCCGCGTATATATATAAAGGGAGCTCGCTGGTCATTCGATAGCCAGTATGCCTTGCGACGTCTGGTGTCACTTCTGAGGCACCACGTTTCTTCCTTACAATTGGTGGCGTGATAGAAAAATCACGAGTGGTGGAAAACGTAAAAAACCAGATACCGACACGGCAGACGATCAAGGCATGGTGGCTCTCACCGACGACAACAATACATCTTCCTTCGGACTCCACATACATCCTCAAACCGGCATTAATTTCACGCCGCTATGGGCAGCGGTCTCGCACGGCGAAATCGTTAACCCTTCTGCGTGGGATGCCATGTCCTGTACGCGCCAGTCCTTTCACTTCTATTTCGGGGTGCCGTGTCAGGTACGCAAAGGGCCTCTCCCTTTTCTCGCGAGATGACTTGTACGAAAGTTTTGGGGCTATTCCATTCACTCGGGGTTTGCCGTGTCTGACACGGAAAGTTTGTTTAGTTCCATTACAACCGTTGTTGCCCGCGCTTGTCTTAACGCTAGCACGCATTTTTTTCAGGTGATAATTTGTAAAGACATTTTTTGTATTATTTTGTTATATTTCTACCAATTTTAAGTGTATCAGTCATTAATTTTTGTGCTCGCACGTGCTTAGAAGAATGTAGAAACGATTTGGTTTGAGAGTGACGATGCCAGTGATTCAGAGTGTTCTAGCGACTCGGATGTTTTGTTAGAAGACGAAGACGACTTGGATGTGACATACGACGCCAGCAGTAATCCTGTGTCTAATGTGTTTATTTGGGAAGACATGAACAATTATGGAGGCAAGTGAAACTTTTATTAGTGAACACGGACCGCAAAATGAAGCTCGCTCCACAGAGAATGTATTATCTTTGTTTAAACTGTTTTTTAATTTAGATTTAATTTCAATGATTGTTCACGAGGCAAACCGATACGCTGAACAGTTTATGATAAATCGGGGAATGCTTTTTCCATTGTTCCAGAGTGAGAGACTGGCAACCTGTAAGTGTTGATGAAATCTACATTGTAATCGCTATGTTTATGTTAGTGGAAATCGTGCAAAAGCCTACAATTCGATCTTATTTTCCGAGAAATTCCACCATAAGCACTCCAATATTTTCATCAGTAATGTCCTTAGACCGTTTTGAATCAATATGTAGGTTTCTTCACTTTGTTGACAACGAGAAAAGAAGCTCTTTTGCAGGCCCAAAAAAACTTTTTAAAATTTACCCTCTTCTACATCATTTAAATGAAAAATTTAAAATGTATTATTTGCCTGGGCAGAATATTTCCATCGATGAATCATTAACATTGTGGAAGGGCCGCTTATCATTTAAGCAATACATTCCTCTAAAAGCTGCCAAGTTTGGTATTAAAACTTTTGAGTTGTGCGAATCTGCTACAGGCTATTTTTGGTCATTTATTGTTTATACTGGCAAAGACACTAATGTAAGCTCATCTACGGCTGAAAAGTGAGACAGCAAAACCAGCGAAATTGTGATGCAATTACTTTCCCCGTTGCTGAATAAGGGGCATACGTTGTGGATGGACAATTATTACAATTCCCCGACGTTAGCAGCAACACTGAAGAACCACCATACGGATTGCGTAGGAACTCTTCGATTAAATAGAAAGAATGTTCACAAGTACGTGAAAGAAACTAAATTGAAACGCGGTGAACATGTTGCTCAGTGTTCAGGTTCTTTATCAATAATAAAATGGATGGACAAAAAACCTGTAACAATGATTAGTACTTACCACAAAAACTAATTTAAATCAGTAAAAACAAAATCTAAAAAAGATGTGCAGATGCCAATTTGTGTTATAGATTACAATAAGTCCATAATTGGGTCCGGGCAATCCCGATCCATACATTCCCTATCTCTAATTGGTTGTCCTGCGTGGACGCGTTGTGCCTACATGAGGTGGCGCACAGCTGCACCCTGTCCGCCGGCCCCTGATGGTTTTATGGCTTAGGGATCGGCTGGCGGGCTGCTATTGGGTTACTTAATGTGACTGTTCTGGCGTCAATCTCACCATTCCGCAAGGCATGGGACGATGCAGGTGGTCGGAGGGTTTCTGCCGCCCTCGACGGGCGCCGCTCGATGTAGGTCCCTGAGGCGAGTCCTTTCGTGAAGGTGGCGAGTGGCCAAAATGTGCCCGCGCCCTGAAACGCACGTGGCCGTAGCTCATTGTTGTGAACAGCGCCCCACGCTGGGTACTTAATTGGCGTGTCGCAAGAGTCGAGACATTTGAGAGTACGGTAGAGAATTGAATATGTCGTGTGTATGAAATTAAATCGAGCTCGTGATTCAGATTTGCTCTGTGTACCACGTCACAGCACGACTTCTTTCAGTAGATCTTTCACCATTACAGTTATCTGAGCCTGGAATAAACTACTAGCGAGTCTAAAACATTAGAATCCTTTCCGAAATTCATAAACAAATGAAATACTTGGGTAAGGAGTAATGACACAATGAATAACATTCATGTCCTTTTCAATCTCCAGTCTTTTCCCTGGGTTTACTCAAACCCATACCTCATTATTTTGATATCATTTTCTTCCCTCTCGCACCACCTAAATTATAAACCATATATTTTTTGGGTATCCAAATGAAATTGTTCAAACAAAATATTCAAAAGCGATTAGCCACGCTCCAAATAAAATACTTACAGCTACCTTCGTACTGTTATAGTTAACTTGACTACAATATATTGGTCTGAAGTTTAAATACAATTTATGTTTATATCCTATTGTACTTTTAGATTGTTTCTTAATACTGTCAATATATTTTAAATTACGAGTATTATTAACTTAGAGTATTGTGCTTCTCTGGTGTCACAAATGTTTGCACATTTATGTATGAAGTGCTGATGTATACCAAACGTAGCATTTCCGTACCGTTTCTGGAATAATTTTACTTTTCAACGTATTTCTTTTTCCCTTTCCTTCACAGACATCCCCCTTTTTTTCTTTACGACTCATTCCCCTAAACGCTTCTTCTCTTCACTTTCACTACTATACATACGATATTCTTCTCTATTAATGTTCGGCCATAACCCACCATTCTGATTGAGTTTTTTCTGGGTTTACTCAATCACTCAAGGCGTATGCTGGGATGGTCCCTAGTTTTGCATTCCGTCATAAATGTACAGCTTTCCTCCTTTTACTCCTTCCTTCTCTTTCGTATTTTCTACTTTATTTTAATTTGTTTCCCTTCTGTCATTTTTCTCTTCTATTTTTATACATTGATGCTGTTCGGCCCTAAGCCGCCATCCTGATTAAGGTTTTCTGGGCTTACTCAATCGCTCAACTTCAAGCTTTCCGCCTGGCCATGGAAGCATCATCTTCTCTCTCCCTTTCATACACACTTTCCGCACTTTTCTTCGATTTCTCCTCCGCTTTTGACGAAGTTAACCACCGCCTTCTGCTTGCAATAATGCAATAAATGCAATTATCTCCTTCATATACACCTATACCTTCTCAAAAGTTATCGTCGCAATAGAACCTTCCAAATCCGCTACCAATCTTACATTTCCAGTAAAAAACAAATTCTCACCGGCGTCCCGCAAGGAGCCGAACACACTCCTATTCTCTTCACGCTATTCATTTACGACCTTCCCACCTTCCTTCTTGTCAGCGAATACTTACACGCCGACGACGTGGCCTCTACCTCCAAAGCTGGGCAACTACCTCGTGCAATAAAGCGCCTTCAATTTGCCGCAAATTCGCTTTACCACTGGTGCGCATTAAACTGGCTCACAATCAACTTACATAAATGCCAAGCTATCATCTTCCATGGAGTCGGAAAGAAAAGCCCTTCCCGATAGAAATAAAACCGGTAGAGAATACCGTGGTTGCCAAACAACTCCTCAGGAGTCACCAACGGAAAACTGCATTGGAAGGAGCAATGCATAAAATCTTCAAAAAAATATTGGTTCCCGGATAGCTCGAATAGCACCGTTACTACAAGCAAAATATCTTACAAACAAAACCAAAATCCTCCTATACACGGCGTGCATCAGAAGTGCAGGAACCTACGCCTGCGAAGCATTGGCAACTGCAAATAAAACCAACACCAAGAAGCTTCAAATAGCAGAAAAGCGGGTCGCATTTGGTCCCGAACTCGCCACAGCCTACAAAGACGTACGGACTCAAAATAAACTCCACGACACAGTCTTGCATGTACGAAACTGCCATAAAAGAAATCAATAAAACCTTTTCTAAAAACCCTACTCCCGAATAAACCTTTTCCAAAACTACCTACAATACTATTCAAAGCAATCGGAGAACGGCCACAAAAAACTTCTGACTGACGTGCGCTTCCTCGGAGCCACGTAAATGTACAAATTTTAATAAAAAAAAAAACTTTCAATAAATAAACACCTCATTCTTCCACTATATTTCTAAATCACCTTCTCAAACTTCATTTTATTCCGAAACCGCAACTGCACGGTACGCTGTTACCGCGCATGCGCAAACGCCACCACCACTACAAGGGCCGCGTCGCCGCGCGCAATCGCGAGCGGTCAACAAAACCAGTCACCACAATTACCATGGCGGAAGAGCGCCCCACGGCGTAGGCCGCCTAATTCTCTGTGTACTCTCTTGCCTGTTTATGCGACCATCCATTTTCATTGAGGTTCATTATGTAAGATCATACGTTAGAGGTTTGGTATGTTCAGATACTCAGGGTCTCAGATGCAGATTGAGACTAACGCACTCCCGTTCATCAGTCATGTGAGGCATTGTCACTGTTCAATCTCGCAATCAAATTTTCAGTCTCGCCGCCAAGGCGCAGCCCCTAACAGCTTTTTCCCGCGCGGCCACCCACTATTAAGCGCTTACTTTCACCAACCTCACAAGTCGCTCTCTGTGCATACCGGCACGCTTCTACACTTCGGAAACTACTACAAAGGGGCAATAAAAGCATTTGCAGCGTCTTCCGCGCAAACCGCCGTTCGCACGGGCCCACGCCCGCCCAGTACAATGACCGCCGCTTCTCGGCGTCGCCAGCTGGGGTTTAAGCCCTCATTAGGGCTGGGCTACCCCGGCACGCGGGGCCCTCACCCCATAGCTCGCTACCTGACAAGCCACCCAGAAACATTTCTGTACAAACATTTCTGGGAATCGCTTCGGGCCTCTCTCGCAAAAATAAGCCCGTCAATGCATCTCGCCGACAAAGGCGCACTGCCGGCGCGCCGCCCGCGCTCTCTGGCCACCTGCATGCCAGATGCCTCAATTCCGGTAAAATCGCAAACACAAACGGGCCGCCATCGCGGGCATCTCACGTGCCACCGCCTTTCTCTCTGATCGCCGCCAATGTCACGTGACACTCAGTGTCACGCCAATGTCACGTGACACCCCCCCCGGAAGGCACATCACGAATAGGGAGCCGATCGCGGGCACTCCAAACTTTCCCGCCTTACCATAGGCCCAAGTCACAGCCACGTGACTCCCCCCCCCACGGCCTCAATCACATCCGCAATAATAAATACTGCGACTTCGCTCACACACGACAGAACAGAGCACAGACAAGAGCAAGAGAGACAACAAGAGAACAGAGACAACAGAAAGAACAGAGAGACAACAACCAAACGACAACCAGAACAAACAGACAACGGAGACAAGGTCGACTGTTCCTGCTTCGCCTATCAAGGCGATTAGTACGGCCACATCTAACCTGCCTCAAATTCGTGCCACTCGCGAGCCGCAGCCGCCACTTGGCCGAATTCACGGCAAACTCCACCACCAGCTCCGGTCATCTGAGTCCGCGCCCATGCCAGTTCGCACCACCGAACTGCCTGGAGCCTACCTCAGCCCGGACAGCGACACACTCAGCCGAGTGATTTGGGTTGCTGCCTTCCTTGCTTCAAACTGTAAGTAAGCTGCCAAGTGTACTTCAAGAAAGAAGAGCAATCATTAACGTCATAAACTATCAATGGTCCTCCGGCTTTTTATAAATCAAATCAATTGTACTCAATTATCAAGCAATTAAATTTATTTATTCTACTTGCATATTATCTATCATTGCCCCAAAGGCAAACAATCCCCTGAAACCCGTTCTGATCCCCGTATGTAGTCGCACTCGCAGCACGGCAACTACCAGGCTGCATCTGCTACGTCACATAGGTTCGCGCGATCACTCGCGTCCAGGTGCTTCGCTGGCAGTTGGCTCTTGTGCCTAGCCACTCAATCATGCAGTAGATGGCTGCAGTGCGTTACAACTGAGGAACGATTAGATTTCGCAGAAACTGATTCAATATCCCGTGCTGTTAGATACACGATATACTGCCGCTGTTGCTAAACAGAAGGTGAATGCGTAGGCGAGGATCACCGACGAGTTTAATGCCTCCAATGCTGGGAATTCGCCATACGAAGTGAAGCAGTTGAAAGGTAAGTATTTTGTTGGATTTCCAACTTACGCGTTGTATATAACTTTCGTTCAAATTTGTCTTGGTAATTCTATAAATGAAAAAAATTAGCAATACAGCTTTGGGTATATTTAAATTGTTAACTACAGTAATCATATAATGACATCTTAATGCAATATTTCTGTGAAGGACTTTTTTTAGGAGGCTCAAAGAAGAAGTAAAAACAGCACAAGACGAAGTACAAAAAGTTGTCGCAGCAGACTGGTGGCGGGCCGAGTAAACCTGCCTTTAAAAATAGGGCTGTAAAGCTTGTAGCAGGATTTATTGGGAATTCGTATGATCCTTTGAAAGGCCCTTGAAATGATGTGCTACCATTTCAGGTAAACTTTACACAATTTGTAGGATTGTCTTCTTCTCACAAATATTTAAGACATTTGGTTAATTTTATAGTAAGGTCCTAGTGAAGCAGCTCAAAACATTGTTCAAAATTCACTTAATGCTGGCAGGCAGTCTTAGTATATCTGATTGGACCGCACTTGATACGGTTTCGGCGGAGTCCGCGGAACGGGTACTTTAATTAGCCAGAAGCAAGCAAATTCGCAAATTCGACAAACTGAAGGCGAAACAACATCCTGAGATTTTCGGGGTGGACGCAACTAGTACGGTCGTCAACCTAACGGACAAAGAGCTGAACGACGCCACTGTGTGTGTATTGAGCAAGGGTCTCAATTTCGCGCCCGTACCCGAACGTGTCCCTAACGCGGATATCGTGACAGCGGTGGAAAACGCGGTCTTCAAACTGCCTGCGGACCAGGCTGACTACATCCACAGAGAATCGGCTCGCTTCTTGGCCCATGCTAAATTGCCACGAAATAACTTGCCACGCGAGGAACGTGTAGCGCTGCGAGAACTACGTACGCGCGAGGACATCGTTGTATTACCTGCGGACAAAGGCAATGCTACGGTGGTCATGAACACCGCCGACTACCACTCTAAAGTTGAAGAGTTATTGGCAGATCAGACCTATACTGTCCTACGAAGCAATCCCGTACGGAAGCTGAGAGAGGTCGCAGCACGGATAAAAAACTCGGCCGCTATAGAACCTGAAATCAAACCCACGCTAAAACGTGGCAACAGCTGTATTCCCAGACACTATGGTCTTCCCAAGATTCACAAGCCTGACGTGCCGCTGCGCCCCATCGTGAGCGCTATCAACTCCCCCACCCACCCCCTTGCCCGCTATGTGGCCGACAGACTTCAGCCCTTGACCGACGACATCAAGTCATCTGTCAAGAATTCGGCCCACCTTCTTGACATTCTCAAGGAGCAACGCTTAAATGACACGGACATCCTCGTCAGCTTTGATGTCACGTCTTTGTTCACTATGGTACCTGTGGGTGAGGCGACTACCATCATACGCAAAAAACTTTGCGCCCGGGGGCTCACTACGGAATGGGCTGACTTGGCCGAGTTCTGCCTCACGTCTACTTTCTTCCAGTCCCGGGGGCAACTCTATGGCCAAGCGGAAGGGGCGGCCATGGGCTCTCCTCTCTTGCCGGTGGTGGCGAACCTATTCATGGAAGCCTTTGAAACGGAAGCACTAGAGAATGCCCCGCTAAAACCTACACTTTGGCTCCAGTACGTGGACGACACGCTGGTAGTGTGGCCCCACGGTCCTCACACACTAGCTGACTTCCTCCAGCACCTCAACACACACCGCAAGATCAAGTTCACCATGGAGATGGACAAAGAAGGAAAACTGCCTTTCCTGGACGTGCTGGTGGGTCGTAAAGCCAATGGAAGACTGGGACACAGTGTTTACCGGAAACCAATTTACACCAACCGCTACCTGCACGCCGGTTCTCACCATCACCCGGCAACGAAACGAGGGGTCCTGAAAACTCTCGCCATCAGAGCAATTAGAGTATGTGACAAGGAATCGTTAGACTGAAAGAGAGCTCTTAAAAACACATTTCGAGCTAATGGATATAGTGCCAACTCTGCCAACCAAGCTGTACGGCAGGCAACGACCACCTCTTGCACTGCTGACATCACATCTAATGATTCCAACCGCAGGACGGCCATTCTACCGTATATACGAGGGGTTACTGATAAAATTGGCAAGCTTTTGAGCCGCTTCGACATCAAGACCGCCTACAAAGCTCCTACAAAGCTCGGACAAAACTTCGTACGTGTGAAAGATCGCATACCGCCTCTCATGTCATCAGGGGTATATGAGATCCCATGCAGCTGCGGCAGCAGTTACATCGGCGAGACAGGACGGTCCATAGAGGAACGGCTCCGAGAGCATATCCGCCACTACAAATACAACTACACTGACAAGTCGGCCGTAGCCCTCCACGCATGGGAAACTGGCCACGCCATTTTATTTGATGACACCCGCCTCCTAGCCAGAGAAGACCGCTGGGGAACGAGAAGACAGTAAAAGAGGCAATAGAAATTATTAAACATCCCCAAAATCTAAACGCTGATAAAGGCCTACGTCTGCATGACGCCTGGAAACATCTTTCACCGGACCGAGACCCGGCACGGGGCCCCCCTGCTCCATGCCGTCCGATCACGCGCGGTGCGCCTCCCCCACCCCGCCCGGGGAGCCCTTTCCCTGATTGGCCGTTACACTCTCCGCATTAGCTGATCATCCGGCCTATCAGCGGACGGAGAGAAACTGCATATAAACCCGTGCGCAGCCCATCTTCTCTCTGACAGGCAGTTCAAAGTGCGCGTCAATAACGTATATTCGTCCCTCAGACGAGCCGAGGCGGGAGTGCCTCAGGGGAGCGTTCTCTCTCCTACTCTCTTCGGCTTATACATAAATGATGCGCCGCTACCTGCTGAATCAAAAACTGGCATTCAACGCTGCGGGCTCCTGATGTTCGCGGATGATTTTGCATATTATGCGAAATCGGCGAACGCCAGGCAGTCAGTAAAATACCTAAGCGACTGTCTCGCCGCCTTCCCTGAATGGCTAAGTCGGAAACGACTCGCTCTCAACCTCGACAAATGCGTCGCCGTCAACTTCACTCGTAAGAGGGCAAACCCCGATGAAACGGTGAGCTTGGCCGGCGCGCATTTGCCGTGGCGGAGCGAAGCGAGATATCTGGGCGTGATGCTTGACAGCGGTCTTCGCTGGCATGCGCACGCTCGATATCTCGCAGCCAAAATCAAAATTCGAACTCTTCTTCTAAAACCTCTTCTCCGTTCCCCTGATCTTTCTCTTCCTCTTAAGCGGCGCTTATTCACCGCATGCGTGCGCCCCTTGTGGGCGTACGCGTGCGAGGTATTCGCCGCCGCTCCACCTTCTACTCTGCGACCCATTCGGGTCGCAGAAAACAGAGCGGCGCGCCCTCATCTCCCAACATCCCTCCGGACCGCACTCCCCGCAACACTGACGTGTTCAGAGTTCTGGGCGTGCGCCATCAGTTCCCGGCGGAGCTGCAGCGGCGGGCGGAGACGGCGCTTACAAGAGCGCTGAAGCCGTCCGCTCCGCGCATCCTGCGCGAGACCGGCGTAGCGGCGAACAGCGGCGTGCACAGGGCCTTCCACAGAAGAAAGGGCCCAAAGCACGTCGCCTTCACCTTCCGCGCACTTCCCCCGCACAAGTTCTCTGAACTGTGCGACGCGGGGGATCAGATAGTGCGTGGGAGGCGGTCGCCGCTTCATGAAGCCGGAAACCGCGTGGGAGGCGCGGAAACGCGCCCCGCCGGGCCTTGGCCGCCCGGTCTCGAAGACGTCACGGCGCCACGGACGCCTGAGTAAAGTCGGCGCCGTGGCGAGAAAGTGCTTGTAAAATAGTGTACATAGTGTAGTGATAGTGTTGTGAAGTGCGGTATGAATGTGTGAGTGAATGAGTTTGTATATATAGATTAAGCATGAATGAGCGAGTGAATGTATAAAATAAAAAGAAAAGAAGACGAACAATCTCAAGAAGTCAATACTTTTTCATACTTTAAATAATTTATATTGTTAAAACTCAAAGCCCAAAGAGGCATTGTATAGTTTTAAGTTAGATTAAGATTAGTTATAGTTTATTTAAGTTATTGCCCTCCCGAAGCTCTACAAACCGTAAGGTTGGAGCGAATGTATACCCAGTATTGAATAAATTCCCGCCTCGCCAGGGCTACTGGCGAGGGGAAAATGAAAAAAATCTTCGCGGAGCAGCGCGTGGGCGTCGAGATCGCAGCACCACCCGCTCCCTCCGCTCCGCTCCGCTCCGCTCCGCTCCGCTCCGCTCTTCGTGACTTCGCTGCGACTTGGTTTCTGCTGCGGCGCGTGCGAGTACCTGACACACGTGGTCGAGCCCTGCTCCCATGCTGTGTTGAGCGGAAAGTGCGCGCAGCCTTCTTGCCGACAAGTACTTGGCGTTCTCGTGGTTGAGCTCTGCTCTCACGAGGCGTTTTAAGGAACACCGTGCGAGAACGCAGCAGAGACCGAGCCTTCCCCCGCGATTGAGCGTTGCTCTCGCGGGGCAACGACGCTCACTCGAGCAGTATTTTCGAGCAAATAATGTGCCGCTAGCGACCATGGCGGAAGGTAACAGCGATGCCACCCCTCGGCGCCCGTCGCTGAGGGGCAACATTGCGCACCTTCCCGACGGACGGCGGCACTCGCTCGGGGACAAAGTGACTTGGTCGATTTCGACCAAGCCACAGCGCCCCGCAGCGCAGTCCTGCCAGAAGCGGGAAGTGGTGTATCTTTCCGGGATGGAGCTGCTGGGAGCAGTCACCCCGGACTCGAAAATCGTGGTGGTGGGCGCGGAGGACATTCCGGCCACGACGGCCGTAGAGTTCGCCATCCCGACGCCACCACCACTACCGAAGGCGAAGGCAACACCTTCGCAGCGCAAGCTGCCACTGCCACCTCTGCTCCCAAAGCAGACGCCGGCGCAGCAGGCGCCGCCACGACCACCACCACCACCACCCCAGCCCACTCCTGTGGGGCTTGATCTGATAAGGAAGAACATTGTGCAATCTCAGATTCCTCAGAACAATGTAAACTGTAATTGTAAGATAAGAGTGATCATTCTCGTGACAACTGGTTAATGTTTTTATATGTGGAAAAGTATCCATTCAATTAGTCGTCTTTATCTAGAATTAAAAATAACAGTGTGATACAGAAGGCATGCAAGTAAGATTATTGAGGCTTGAAGTGCACAATTTGTTTTTCTGTAGGAAACGAGACACCTTTGATGACAGCATTTTAAGGATGGCACAAGAGGAATTCCCAGCGAGGGTGAAGGAACATGCGAAGAGGATGACCATTTTCGAGCTCGCGGAATAGAGAGCAAGCCGCAGTATGCTATTAAAGAAAGCCGAGATGAGGAAGGCAGGCTTTAAAGAGAATTAAATTGGCTTAGCTTTGATATTTGTTATAGATTTGATAAGATATGATTCATTTTAAATCCTTTTTATTTAAATACCTATTAATTTCAAAGTTGATTAGCATTTAAGTTTCTTTATTGGTTTGTTATTTAGTGTTAATTATTTAGATATTAAGAAAGTTTAAAATAATAAATTTTTAACACAAATTTATCGTTAACAATAGAATTAATACGTAACTATTGATGTAGTGATCTTATTAATGCACGTTTTGAAGCATGTGCCTGCATGTGAAGGCATAATGGCTTTAACTTTTTGATGCTGTCGGAGATTCCCAATTTGCAGGTACAGAGGGGATCCGTGTAGCTGTTTATTTCTGCTGGTGAAGAATCTGAGGGCCTACCGCTGGAGTATATCTGAATGTGCAGTCTGTCTGAAGGCTTTTGCCCGATATTGACTTTCCTTCAGGGTGAAGAGTTCAAGATTGAATGGTGGTCGTTATCAATCTGACCACCATCTGGGGTGAATGACAGATTGCTTTTGTCAAGTTGCAGAGGCTTTTTAGGAAAGTAGGAAACCATGCTTTGACTGAATTTGTAGTCTAATCATATTCCCATTAGAGGACATTTTTAATGTGATGTGAAGACTATTGACATTACAATCTTTAGACTTAACTGAAAAATTTGACTTGTGTGCAGACTTTGTAAAGTTTTCTCAGATTCTTCCAGTCAAGATTGATGAATTGCATCGTAAAAACTCAGGGAAAATTCTTTGAGTTAATTATGTTACACTTTGTATTTACAAGAAAAATTATGGTCATATCTTAAGCGATCATATTAGCAATAGCTCTCTTCCCTACCCTCTTTTTAGGATCAAAACAAATTCTAATATTTTGTATAAGCAAGTCGTTTTACAAATAACTGAAAAAAATTGGTCAGTCGTTTTCAGGACTAAAAGAGCAAACAGCCTAGCTTCATCCTTCTCGGGCAGCTTACTTTTAAACAGCATTTTTAAGGCTTTCTCATTTTAACAACCCTTTTGAGGGCATAAAAAGAGATGTATCCACGCCCACGAGTTCTCCCGCGTGGCCGACCGTAGCCCCTCTTGCGGGGTAGGAAACTGTGCGCGCGGTAGAACCAGCGGCCCTACGAATATAAAAAACTGAACTAGCGAGGTGATCAGTGGGTTTTCGCTACCTGACCGCCGAGGACGGACGCGCCGAGGAAGAGCTCCTGCCTACCCGGGGATCCGGTCTTCGCGGGACGACCAGCCCTTCTAAGGGCTCAGAGAGAGCAAAAGTGTAGCGAGGCTAGGCCGTAGCCTACAATCAGCCCTTTTAAGGGCTACATAAGAGCAAATTTGTAGCGAGGCCCTCGCGGCCATCATGTCGTCGCCAGCTCCGTCGCCCGGCGGGAGCCAGTTCCACACTCCTTCGGAGGGTGGAAGCGGCGACCGTGGGCGCACGCACCGGCGAACGCCGAAGCGATTTCGCGTCGGCTCGCCTTCGACCGAGTGCATTTGCGCTAACGGACGTGCGGTTTTGTCCGCAGGACCGCAGACAGGAGCGGGCCCTCCGGCCTACGCCGCAACGCCGCCTCCGCGGCTTCTACATCGGGCGCCACCGCGGCCGCTGCCGCGGCGCCGCCGACGCCGACGCGGACGCCCACGCGGACGCCCACGCGGACGCCGACGCCGTCGCAGACGCCAGCCACGACGCAGACGCTGCTTCCGGACCAGGGGCCCCCGGGACCTGACGGCGGCGAAGGAGAAGAAGAGGACGCCGAGGGATTCACCCTCGTCCGCCGGCAACGGCGCCCTCCCCCCCATCCTCGTGTACGGCAGCGGAGACGTGTTCTCCCTATTGGAGGCGCTGCGCGGGGTGTGCGGTGACCCGGTCGCTGCCGAAGCGACCGGCGAAGCCGTGCGCCTCCGCACGCAGACAATGGAGGACTACACGGTCTCCGTCTCGCTGCGACAAGAGCGATCGACCGAGTACCACACGTACTCGGTCGGCAATGCGCGGAAGCTGCGGGTGTCATCCGCGGCGTTCCGCTTTCTATTGACGAGGCAACGCTAACCGCCGCCCTCGGGCGGGCGCCCTATAGGTTCCAGGTGGAGAAGGCGGAACGAATCAAGAGCCGCAAGCCAGGGCGCCGAGGACGGCCACTCCCGCTCGTCCTCCTGAAGCTGCCCGACGAGCCGGGGCAGAGGGGCATTCTGCGCCTGCGAGAGCTCCGCGGGCTCTCCGTCGCGGTGGAGCGGTATCGGCCGCCGCGAGGACCAGTGCAGTGCCGGAACTGCCTTGACTTCGGTCATGTGCAGCGGCACTGCGCCCGCCACCCGCGCTGTGGGAAGTGCGACGCTGCGCACGACACGGCGGCCTGCCCCCTCGGGGACAATCCGCGCGTGGAGGACCGGCGCTGCGCTAACTGCCGCGACGACCACCACGGCGCGCGATATCGGGGTTGCCCCGAATATCAGCGCCGGTGTTTCAGGGGCGACGAGGCGCAGACGGCGAGAGGCTCGCCAAAACCAGGATCGGGCCCGCCGGGCAGGGATCCAGCAGTGCCGCGCATCTAGCGCGTCCAGCGCGGAGACGCCGGCACGCGCTCTCCCTCACGGGACGCAGCGCCGCCGCGCCGCCGCAGCCCATCGCCGCAGCAGCAGGCGCTCCCGCAGCGCACGCCGCGCCGCGCGCATCGCCGCCACGGCCCCCGCCGCCAGCGGCGCACCTACGCAGCAACGGCGGCCGACGCTCACGCCGACGCCGCCGCACCGAACCCTCCTCCTCCATCCCGCCCCCGCAATTCGCCGTCCTCGTCACTCTCGTCGATGACTCAGCAGCTGACCGTGCAGCAGCGAGAGGACGTGAGACGGATGGATTTCCTTCCGTCCCACTCAACCGCCGACCGCATCCACTTCATCAACCGGGCGGCTGAAGATCTCGCCCTAAACGGCGTCGATCTTCTGCACGCCACCTCCGTCATCACCCGCTCCGTCACCGGCCACCCCCCGAGCGCGTGGCCTAAGTTGATTTTGCAGGCAGTCATGCGACTGCTGCTTCTCCACTCGGAGGAGCGCGCAAATCGGCTGGGCTCGTCGGTCGGGGCCACGGCCTGCCCCAATCCCGCCCCCGCCGCCCCGTGATGGCTATAACGGCCTCACGTTCTCTTTCAGCTTCTCCTGGTCACTTCAAGCTCGCCTTTTGGAACTGCCACAGCATTGCGAGCAGAAACAAGCAGGCGGAGCTAGCCGCATTCGCCGCGAAGCATAAAATTTCAATTATGTTGCTTGGCGAAATACACTTGCAGCCAATGCATCGCTTCTCTTTGCCTGGCTTTATCTGTTACAGGACCGACAGACCGGCACGGCTTCCGCACGTAAATCCGGGCGGCGGAACAGCAGTTCTAGTGAGACGCGACATCGCACATCATGAACCTGTTTTGCCTTCGGTCCCTGGAGGCCACGGCGATTGTGGTTCAGACGGAAGCGGGTCCGCTGCGCATCATCTCGGCCTACCTTCCGCCGACGTGCAGCGCTTCTCTAGTACGGAGCGACCTCGACGCCCTGCTGGAACCTCACGTCCGCATTCCTACCTTCCTTGCGGGCGATTTCAACGCGAAGCACCCGGCTTGGAATTCCCACACCATCTCACCTCGCGGCCGCGAGTTGAAAAACTTTGCGGAAGCGCACGGCTACGAGGTGATAGGTCCCTCACAACCCACCATTTCCCTGTCAACGCGGGACGGCCTGATGTTCTCAACATCGCCGTCACTCGCGACATTGACAAAAACATCCATCTTTTCACATCCTGCGAGCTGACCTCAGATCACCTCCCAGTCATAGTCGAGATGGGGCGCGGTGGTCCGCTTTCGATCTCTGCACTTCCACCCGCCCGCAGACGCACTAACTGACCTCTTTGTCAGAAGGAACTGGAGAAGCGCCTCCCGGAAGCGGAAACCATCTCGGACCCGCAGCAGATCGAGCAAGGTGCAAAAAAGCTCGCGGAATCTATTTCAAATAGTTTGAATGCGGTCGCCTTCGCCGGGCGACACGAGCAGCGAGCCCAGGAGCTCCCCCCGAGAATAGTCGAGCAAAAACAGGGCGCGCAGGAAGTGGCAGCGCACGCGACATTCGGCCGACAAGCTTCGTCTGAATCAGCTAAGACGGCGTGTAGACGACGCCTTAACTGACTACAGGAACACAAAGTGGGGAAACCTATTTAAAAAGCTGTCGCCGGAGGATCGCTATGGCAGCTAACGCGAGCTCTCACAAGATCTTCTGTTTCAGTGCCGCCGCTGCGCAACGCGAACGGCGACAACGTGGAGGCGACCGAGGACAAAGCGGAGCTTTTCGCTGACGCACTCGAGTCGCAATTCCGGCCTGTAGAGGAGCAGCCGCCTGCGGAGCACGCCAAAGGCGTGCATTGCAGCGTCGCAGCGGCCTTACACGCCCCCGCAGACGAGCCGGAGCTCACGGACGCCGCGGAAGTAGCGGAAACCATCGCCGCCCTACGGAGCGGAAAAGCGCCAGGACCAGACGGCATCACAAACGATGTCCTTAAAAAGCTCCCGCGTAGTGCCATTAACAACATCGTGTGTTTGTTTAACGCAATTTGCATGTTTCAGATATTTCCGGCGCAATGGAAACATGCACACGTGCTTAACTTTCCAAAACCTGGAAAGGATAAGAGGCTGCCGCAGTCATATAGGCCTATTAGCCTGCTAAATACGCTCGGCAAACTCTTTGAGAAAATTCTCCTTAAGAGAATTTTAAAATTTACAGAAAAGCATGCTTTAATTAATCAAGAACAATTTGGTTTCAGGGCGCACCATAGCACCACCCATCAGCTAGTGCGCATAGTTGATAGAATCCGGCGCAACTTTAACGAGCGGCGATTCACCGGCGGAGTTTTCCTAGACGTCGCCAGCGCCTTCGACAAGGTTTGGCACGACGGCCTCCTCGCCAAATTAATATCCGCTAACTTTCCAACCTACATTGTCCACATCATCCACTCCTACCTCGCGAACAGATCGTTCCAAGTGGCGATTCTGAACGCAAAATCTATCACTCGCCGCATTCGTGTCACAGGGGAGTATTCTCTCTCCGATACTCTACTGCCTGTATGTGCGAGATATTCCAACCTCTCCCCAGACCGAACTCGCCATGTATGCAGACGACACGGCTGTAATAGCCACGTCAAAAAGAGTCGACCTGCTCGTTAAATACTTGGATCAACATTTACTCCAGATCCAGGAGTGGCTGCGACGCTGGCGCGTGAAAGTTAACGTGGAGAAGAGCACGGCGGTGCTCTTCACACGTAAATATAAATACGCTACGCCGCGGCCACTCGCGCTATGTAATTCTAGTATTGAATGGTGCGCAAGTACCAAATATATTGGTATCACGCTCGATCGCGCATTAACTTTCCGTGAGCACGCGAACGCGACCTCTAAAAAAGCGTGGCAACGCCTGGATATGCTGCGAAGCTTATTTCATAAGCGGAGCAAATTGTCTACAGCGAACAGCCTGCTTCTTTATAAAGTAATGATTAGGCCCATTATGGACTACGCCTGCCCAAGTTGGGGAATCGCGGCGCATGCGCATTTAAATAAGCTGCAAATAGTTCAGAATGCGTGCCTACGGAGAATTCTTTGCGCACCACTTTTCATTAAAAATACAGAAATTCACTCAGTTCTAAAAGTCCCATTCTTGGAAGAGCATTTCAAAGCCTTAGCTACAAATTTCTTTTCAAAATTAGATCAATCAAATAATCAATTAATTGCAAGTTTAACCCTGTACGAGCCGGACACTTCGGCAACGTACAAACGCCCGCGAGATATGCTAGAATAAAACGGGCTTAACGCCAATACTGGCAAGAAAATTGCGGTAAACAACGCCACAAGCGCGCCGAACGGCTATTGTCTTTCCTGACCATGTTCTTTTCCATTTTTCAGATCAGCCATAGATGTCCGCAAGGATAGGGATGGCTCCACAGCAGGGAAGTGTGGCTGCATTGCACTTAGCGGCCATATGGAACTGTGATGCATAGCACTACTCGCGGCAAGACCGCAAAACTTGTCCGGCCAAGTCTGGCGCGGAAGTGCTGTAGGCACGAGCAGGTGTTCGAAGTTCGGACACGGTGAAGTATGCTCTATACTTCAGGGCAGATTGTCTGCCGAGGCACACCAAGTGCCGAGTTGCGAGTCGGCCGAGTTGGCTAATCGCAGGCGCGGCCGCAAGGCGCGTGTTGGGAGAGGGGGCTGCCGCGAGTAGCTCCGACAAACGCCTTAGAGTGAGGTCGGTAGAGAAACTTTAAATATTTATTGTAAATAAACTTTATATACCCACTCGTGTCTGTTCCTTTGTGGCGTAGATCCCTACCCACGACGTTACAATACTTTGCACAAAAAACAAGCATTTGTCAGCAAAAACTTCCAAAGCCTCCTGATAAGCATGACCTTTCAATAATTTTAATATAAACTGTTTAAAGATTTGTGAAACAAGTTTTTCCAATCACATTTTGGTGCGAATTTCAAATGTTTAAACTGAAAAAATTGGTTTTAATTTTTTTAAACTACTGACCACATTGTTTAAAAATCTGAAAAAATATATGTTATAGAATGTTATAAGACCCACTTTAGGGGAAGAAATAGTGACAGTACTCCAACATTATCACGTCGAAGATTCATTTCAAAAATTTATTAATTTTTTTGCTATATAAATTTGGCGTCAAATTCGTTGACAAAAATACCTTCAAATTGAACTATATTTCCCTGTTTCTGCAATTTTTTCAGCCTGATACACACAACAGATGCTGAAAAAAATGCAAAACATGTTTCTCGTTGTATCTCTGCAACAGATTGCTCCAGGAGGCTGATGTTTTGTGAATCTACATCATTTTATATTCTCTTTCATATGAGCATCACAATTATTGATTCGGTTGGGGACACTTTTCACCGCCTTATTCGGCTATACCCTTTTGGCCAAAAGTAAGTTGTCTGAAAACTGTAATATAGGCAACACACACAATAATTTGAATGTAGAATTAAATGAGTAAAGAAGCAGACAAGTGAATAAAAGAGAACAAAATAAAATAGTGAAAGAGAAAATAGATGTAAAATGAGAAAATTAGGATAAGATACTACCTATGATATAATGCTATTGAGACAGTGCATGAAAGAAAACGGAAGTGAATCGCCATTATTCAGATCATTTATGTTGCTCACATTCATGATCTTAATTTGTTACTGTACATGAATGTTGTAGTTGTGTGACATTAATCTTTTTTAAATACTGCATGGTTTGAGTAATTAAAACAATAATTTTTATCATTGCTACAGCCAGCAGATTACAGTATTAATCCAATTCAAACTAACATGGAATTGCCTCTTGGAAATATTCCTGCCTTGCTGTTGTCTACTCATTTGATTTTGTCATGCAATGCCACTGCTCAGATTATTTCATTTGCCTCTAGAAGAGAAAAAAAACAAAAGATGATATATCTAAGTTTCAAAAGCAGGTAAAGTGTTGTATAGCAGTCATGTTAAAAAACATATTCTGACTAAAAAGCATGTGAGAAAAAGTATGCAAATACACAGCACATGCTCTTAAAAGCAACAGTAGATCTTAATAGGCCATAAATATATTTATATTCTCTGAATATAAATCCATTTGATGTAACTCAATATTTAAACATTAGTACACAATAAAATTTAAAAAACATAGTTATATATTGGATACAAACAGAAATCTATTCATAATTTCATGCAGCAGCTCACCATAAAACAGAAACAAGTTTTCAGAAGTTTGGATCTCTTGATATTTGGCAAATTTCTTCCAACATTGCCCTACTTTTAATACTACTCAATCAATATCTCAATAAAAATGTGATAATACAGCAAATGTCTGCCATTTAACAAAGTCTGTTATCTAAAATTTCTCAAAACAAAATAGATTTTAACACAAATATTTAAAATCTTGAGAAGGTCCATCTTTGAACTCCCAGCCTGCCTCTTGCAAATCATAAAGAGTTCTCCAAAAATAATTTCATGATAGAATGACTGTGTGAATTTAATAATATTGAATATTGATGGTGTGCCCCTCATCGTCTGAATTTAGATTAAATATTTACGGATATGCAGTAACTAGTTTTTGCCTATTCAAAAAAATGTAATATAATAAAAATTGTTCCTGTGAGTGAAACTGTAAAGAACTTAAAACATCTCCTTAATTGAGATAAAGATCTATAACAGAATGGTTTATACTTTATCTCATAAGTCAACAAAACTCCTACAGGTTGACCTTGAAGCACTGCCTAAATTGATTTGGAATTCCTATACTGAAAACGCACCCGGCAACCATCCCTAATGTAGCAAGTGCATAGAATGATCCAAACCAATACAGGAGCTCACGTGCTCGTGCTATCTGCATTGCCGTCATTCGCTCTCGCATCTGATTTTGCATTTGTATTTGTCGCTCAACCTGAAATGCAAAAATGTTTAATGCATAAGTACATGAATATGAAAGGCAAATTGGAATATCAGATGCAGTAGTTCCAATTTCTAATTTGTTTTCTTATCTTTGCCTTCAATTAAAAAAGAAAAACGTCCCTCTCAATAAAATGTTTTAAATGACAACTGAAAGGTTTTGTTTCCACCTCAAAACCAAACTGTGGGACTCAAAATCAGTTTATGAAGTATTTTAAGCAAATCATTAAACTCATGTACTTCCCCATTCATCCTGATCAGAAAATGCTTAAATACAATGAGAAAATGTGACAATAAGAAAATACAATGAGAAAAAGTAACAATAATTAGAGGAGAAAGATGATCAGTTCATGCTGATTCCTCAGGTGATATAAGAAAACTGAATCTCAAAATGAATAACCAAGCAAACATAGTAGCTTTAAAGGTTGCCAGACAGCTAATTTTAATGTGAAATACCTTCTTTATTGATTAAAACAATGAAATTATTTTTACCAAGACATTTGTTTCATTTCAGAAGGTTCATTGCTTTCCAAAGTAACTTCTAACTCCCGCCCTCCTACAAACTTTGATTCAATGACTTTATAAGCGTTATGTTGTCAACATCTGAAATGACACAAACACACAAGAAATATCTAAAAAAGCTACCTCCAAAGTACATAAAGGTGAATAATATAAGGAAAGGAGAATGATTGTAAACATTCACTTCACTTGTGTGGTTAAATGATTGTAAAAACTTCACTTTTATAGTTAATCTCAATTTCTATTTTTTTTTTTCCATGTTCAAAGTCAATTTGATATCACAAATAAATATTATTTTATTTAGCACTGGAAACACAGTTCAAATATCCAAAGATAATATTGTTAAAGAATGTAATTTTAGAAACCACATAAATTTCATAAATGTTGCAGAAGCACATTTCATAATACTAACACTGTACTTTAAAAGAAACAATTTTTATAACAGGTTTTCACATTATTAGATGTGTGTTTTAATAAAGTTATACCCTCTTTTTGCTAGTAAAAAACTTATATTGAACTGAAAGCTGTTTTATTAGCTTAACATATTTTAATATAAAAATTTGTGATGTTTTGGCTGTCACAAATATTTCCCATTAAATTATTTGTTTAAATTCCACTTCATTTTGATTCGATAAAGTTGGTTACTTAGGCATGTCTTGCAAAGTGACCATTAAATTACTCATTTTTGCAAGAAGAAAAGTAGTATATTGGATAGCTCTTTTCACAAAGATGTTATCTGCCTCACACATACACCTGAACAGCCAAATTTGGAAGCATGGGCCCAAATACCATAGAGTCTATTTCATTTTATATAGAGAACCACAGTGTAATCTGCTGGACTCTGTTCTATTGTTTTACATTTTAAAATCTCAAACCAATTTATTTTTTAAAAAAATTATATTTTATTACATTAAATTAAATCACACTACTGTTCTGAGACTTCAAAAAGGAAATTTAACACACGGATTATTACATTGATTACCCTAGATGATGAAATATGCAACAATGAAGTGTATCCCAATCTACAACTTACTCATTATTCAGAACGCTTTGGTAATTAGTTCGACTTTTAAAAAATACCACCAACAATGAATTTGACGTGCAAGCAGTACTGTTGCAAAAGTTTCCTGTCCGCAATCTTCGATTCCTCGATAAAGTTCCCCCTAAGGAGACTTGTAAATGAGATACCATGATGAATAAATGTTACAAGACAAATCTTACGTGTTGACAGTTACGCATAGGGAAACCTTCTGCCGCCATTAGCATAGTTTTATATAAGAAATCTTCTTATATAAAATACGTAAAACAGAAATGAAGTACGTTTGACGATTTAAATATGAAATGTATTATACAACAAAAGGAACAAGAGCAGAATGAATGTGAGAAATACAAATCTTTTCATTTCCTAACTAATTTTCTTAACCAAGGTTTTCACTATTTCAGTAATAGTTTCGACAGTGGTGAAGCTAGTCTTGCAGTTGGGTATTCTTAAAATCTTCTTACATTTTTTTGTAAATTGGCTCCATTCATCGGTTTTCTCATTCAGAAAAAAACGTCTATAATTTGTTCTTTATAGGAGTCGTTTCCGCGCAGTTAATTTAGCAGACACTTTTTCATAGCCAGTGTACTGAAATTACCGATTCTGATATTTCTCAGGAATGTATTTACTCTTTTTAAAGTAATCATATTATTTTCACATAATGCTGTATTTAAAGGGAAAGTTAGACTGAGTTGTATCAACCGAACCGTCTCTTCATACTTTTTTCTAGACCAATTTGTCTAACAAATACTTCGACAAATCTGCAGCCATATATTTTGCATTATCAATGTATACATTTGTCAGTTCATTTCGAAGCTGCTTACTGTCAAAGATTGGATATTGTTTTATAAGGAAAGAAAACTTTCCTGAACGAAAGGACGCGTTGTATGTGGGAAACTGTTTTTCGTCAAAAAAAAAAAAAAAAAAAAAAAAAAAAAAAAAAAAAAAAAAAAAAAAAAAAAAAAAAACAATAAAATGAAATCGTGAAACCTATAGTCCATCTGAGTCACTACGGCATATAACTTGCCTCATGATTTCACATTGTTGAGCGAAAACTTCATTTAGATATCCTGAACCGTTCACAAGTTATGGGACTGGCGCATAGTCAGTGGGACATTCTCCATCACACTAAAACTTTAGCTTCATTAATTGTTTCATAAAGAAAACAAGAAGAAAAATCACACAAACAACTCTACTTTCCCACAACGTCACGTGATGAGGTAAATTTGCCTGGCCGAGACGTGTACGCACATCGCGGTAAAAGTCCGTGCCTCCCGAGGGCCTAGGCTCTCTGCCCAGTGAGTGTGAGTGAGAGGGTGATAGCGCGCGCCGTCTTGTGCGCATGCGCGGCAGAGCCAGCCGGTGGCAGGCTCCTCGCACAGCTACCGGTCCTAAACAGTATATCTGTGGCCCTGTTAATTCCCTCGTGCGTAAGCGGGGAAAAGGAGTCGAAAACATTTAATGTTCTTCAACCGTTCAGTAAAAAAATGAAAAATGGCACACATAATGACAGATTTCATTAAAAAATAGTTGGGTATTCTAAGGCTCCCAGATTACCCATCAACTTCGCCCCTTATTTTAGAATTATATAATATTTTCTTCACAAAAATAATATGCCAACTTGATTGACATAACTTACCCCTTGACATAATGATACACTGACAAACTACATATGTTAAGATCCACACAATGAAGTATCACAAGACACACTCTCACCCCTCTCCAATACAGGATTCAAAACCCCACTGACCTCATTGCACTCATGGTAGCCTTCAAAATTACAACGTATTAGTGTTCTAGGACCAGGAAACCGAAACATAGAATATCCGTATGAAAGTAGATTACAGAAGCCCTCTTCAGTATTTAGATTTAGTGATAAATTAATATTAGAGAGGTGCTTTACAGTTCATGGGTGTGGTTAAAGTTAAGTAATCCAATCATTTGGTATATTTGTAAGCAGGTGAAGAAATGCAATGCAATTAAATATACTAACAAAAGTCTTCCTATGAATACTGATTTATATGATTTGACCCCTAACTAGAAATGATATAACTCCTTTTTTATTTCATTTTTAATGATATTTCTTCTTCTTCTTCTTCTTCGGTGTAATTCACTTTGACCTATCAATGAATTCACTACCCATTTTACAAACTTTCACTAATATTTTGCCTATTTCTTGTGAAGCCTTTACCACGTTCAATGAATTTCAACTGACGAGGATTCAGGACAATTGAAAATTGTGAGGGTAGCAGTAGCACTCATGTAGCACTAATTAAACTTATATCAAATCAGTTGACAAACACGAAAAGCCAGTGCGATTAAGCTCCATGGAAATAGTTAGCAGCACACTCTGCTGCCATAGTCGGTAACAAATTCTATATAAAATGGCCGAATGATCGATTACCTTGCGATATAAGTCGCCCGCTAAATCTGACGAAATAGCGGGGCCTGGCGGGGCCCGCTAACACTTCGAGTTCGATTTCGAGTTGGCGCATGAGCAGACTCAAAAATGCAGTCGATTGCTGGCCGTGCGTGCACAAACTTTCTATTGACTTGCAGAGCTCCTTATGTTTGGTGTGTTGGGCGAGAGATTTTGGTGCGTAGTCGATTGTCAATTCATCGATCAGTAAATATGTCGGGAAATTCCCGGAAGTATTAACGTCTTGATACAACTCATTTTAAAAATGAGTAATGAAAATATGACAATTCTTCCCAATTACTTGTTTTAAGCAAAAACAATATTGAAATAGGCATCAACTGCCCTTTTGGGACATTTTAGGCACTATTAGATGCTTTCACTATAGATCTATATTTTCATGATCCGTAAACATTAACAATTATTTTCCATAACCTCTAAAGAAACTAATTAGACATTTGTCCTGAAATCCGAGGTCGAATTATCATACAAACGCTGTTTATTAAATATCGACATAGCGTACGATGTATACCGCCTCCTACGATAGTTGAGTCACAGTTTATAATTGGCTATTTAGGGAGAAGCAGTAAGAAAAATCGGATAGAAACTAGAGGTGCTACAGAATGGCACAGTCTCTCGTGGCAAAGTTTTCTAATTTCTTCGTGCGGACTGGCTTTACGGGGTTGCCCCATCCTCATGCCAGCTGCCATCTATCGTGGCCCAAAGTACATTTTTTTTGACATTGTCTCACCTTTTCGGTTTCCTAATAGTAGAACCGAAATATTACTTCAAGAATATTAAAGAAGTGTAAAACCTCGTCCAAAATAGAAATTTTCATTGAAACTTTTTAAGCTATTTTAAGAAAATGGTGATTAAGCATTACTGTAAACGCGAAATTAAAGTTCTTTTTCACAGAATTTTTTTTTTTTTTAGTTTTCGAAAAACTTTATTTAAAGTCATTGGAAGCACTTCTACTCACAAATGCAATAACGTATACAAATCGATACAAATGTGCATATTAACGGCTTGAAAAATATTTAAAAATAAATATATAAAAAATATTTAACATTTGTGTATTTTTTGAAAAATCAAAGGAATACAGCAAAATGAATTTACGTCATGTTAAATAGTGCAATTAGCACTATCCATTCGAAAAGTATGAAGAAAAAAGTAGGAGCCATTTTCGTGAAAATGGCGTTTCAGTTTCTGAAAATGCTGAATTTTGAGCTCATTTTAACAGAAAACTGTTGAATTTTTTCGAGAAACTTTATCTGGCATTATTTAAAGCACATGTACTTATAAATATAATAATGTCAAGAAATTGTCTCTAATGTAAATATTACCGACGTGAGAGAAGTCAAAAAAAAAATTTTTTTGTAATTTTTGAAAAAATAAAAGAACAGAGCAATATGAGGTTTATGTCACCCCTACTAAAAATTTAAAGAAAAAATTTGAAACCGTTTTGGAGAAAAATTTTGTTCTTTTTGAAAATTGGAAATATTTCACGCACTATTGCATAAAAACTACTAAAATTTTCAAAAAATGTACTTGAGCTTAATGAAAGAACTATCTATGTACTACAAATTTAATTTAAAGAAAAACTCTCTATCTTCAATTTTATAGTTGTAGAAAGACGCAGAAAAAATCAAACTTTTGCAATTTTCGAAAATTCAGAGTTAACCGTGAAAATCGGAAATATGCCACTTCTATTTATTTTACTCTATTCTTACCAGAGATCTAAAGAAAAAATTTGGAGTCGTTTGTGAGAAAATTTTGAAAATGTTCGGGGGCTTCATGTAAAGTACCCCCAAATTTTAAAGAATGTTTTTCAAAATTTGCCACAAAACGTGAATTTTAATAATATAGGAGACAGTACAGAAGGATATAAAAGAGAAGAAGTAATTCATTTTTTCGGTATTAAGGACCCACAAAACTTCCTTTTATTACATAGTACACCAGAAAATAAAACCGTATGATCTGATTTCACTTTCTCGCCTTACCACGTACTTACGTAGTAAACTGAAAGTATTGTAATGCTGAGGCAGAAATCAGCGATTTTTCGGCAGAAAAACTTGTATTATAGGGCCAATTTATTGAAAACGGTTAATCTTCTTCTTATATGTAGTAAATTACTTTATCACTGTGTAATCCACGTCTTGTCGGTTCTTGATGCAGAACAATTGGTCACGAGAAAACGTTTGACTTCCGTATTTGTGTGTTTGTCTATGGGCAACGTTAGTGCCTAAACCGTTCAGACGATTTTCTCCAAAACTGATATTCCCCGATTGATCTGAAGGCCCTGCGAATTTGAAACGGAGTTTTTCATTTGGCGGGGGTGTTGTATCTCGGATATAAGTTTATGTTATGGCCATAACAAGGTACTGAATGAAGATTTCAGCATCGTTATTTTTATTTTCATTTAATTCATAACTGATTTTTATTAATTCCATCTATTTAATTATTAATTAAATTACTGATACTTGTCCTCATTCATAAGGTAAAATACATTTGTAAATCTTTATTCGTGTTATTTTGTATTCTTTATACACCATTTATTGCTGTAATAACATCTTAAAACATGTATGTAAACCAAACATCGTATACTCTTTGTAACATGGTATAGTAAGGTGTGATACAAGATAACACTGCTGTTATTACTTATAGGCTATTCCTGTCTATGCCTAGTTCATGAACCAATGTCATATTTCTGTAATACCGTAATTCGCTACTAGCGGCGCATTTTGTAATTGTAGTTAATTTAATTACCACTCGCCGTTCAGCGCTTATAAGAAATAATTCCGCGTAGGGATATTTAAGGTGTACAACTATAAAAGATACCTGAGCACTGACATCATTGCTAGTCGCTCTTGGTTGCTCCCGCCTTTTCGGCTTGTCTGTGTCATGTATTACTATTTTGGATCCTGAATTAGTTTTCTATATTACAAATGATCTTTTTTCTAAATTTATAACTGATTTGGAGTGACCACGGGCGCTGCCCGGCATTTGTTGTAAACATTTTACTTTAAGCTCCATGTGTAAACTTTTTTTTAGTATAAACTCATTCAAATGTCGTTTTGCTAGTTAATCAATTATCACTTAATTTTTCTACAACAAATTGCATTGTAAATATATAAATAGCTCTTTTTCTTTGATGTAGTTTTTAACGTTCCGCTGGTCGGGGTAAGTAAGAAACATGGATTCGCTCATTATTTATTGATTAATGCTATTTGATAATTGTTGGATGTTCACCTAGCTACGAACTTATTTATTGTCAGCTCAAACCGTTTATTTATTTTTGCAGCATATTTTTGCCATTTGGCATGAGTCACAACTGTGCCTAACATTTTTCCTGCATATTTCTAATTGATTTTTCTTGAAATTGTTGCAGAACATTCATTTTCCAGATTTTTCTGGTATTGATTTCGTGCCAAACCTACCTGAGCTTGCCACAAAAAATGCATGTGAGACCGTGCTGGTTTTTCCAAAGGTTCTGTAACACACCAATGGTCCCGTAGCGGGCCGCTGTTTTTCAAGTCCGCTGGATCAGGCTGCATCTACGGCACTTTAGCCGTACCATTGGCGGAGCTGCCTCAAAATTGCCTACCTCAAAATTCTGTTAGAGCAGTATTGTTGATTGGTATAGCGCCTCAGAGCGTTTTATTTATAGCAAGGTACATTTCACATTATATTAAAACTGTCACTGTCCAGGATTTTTCTAGTATATGAGCGAAATTTACGTGTAATTTTTAAGCTATTTACACTCAAATAATTATGTGGTATTGAACACAGGATTCTGGTACTAATTCATTGCTCCATTTATTAACCCTTCAGCGGTCGCGCTCAAAACTGGAACACAAAGGGTCGCGTGGGTTACAATTGTAATCCATTAAAAAAATCTTATTAATAATATTTTACAGAAATATCGTCTTAGTTCAAATATGAAAGTGTATTGGTATCTAAAACACTGAACAGTTACAAAATACAAAATCATTTATTAGAACGTTGACTTATTACGAATTCTATGAAATACAACACAAAAATGCATGTATTATGCCTTTAAAGAAATATAATAAAATACATGCGAGTAGATATTGTTTTTGAAAATTCTTGTACTATATATGTGTTGTGCATTTGTTATGGTTTGCATTACGATTATTATATGAAGCAGTTTGACAAAATTGTTTAAACATCTGGAGCCTCAATTTTCAATGTGTTTCAATGTCAACATCAGATAAATATCCCACAGATTTTCTGAATGTGGCAAACCCACTGGGCACAATTTTCGCAGTATTGTTGAGTGCTCTTGTTTCGTTGACGTCCACGGAGATAACAACATCCCACGTTGCTGTTTGGTGACTCCGCTGAACCCAGGGCCCCATCTCGGATTCCTGGTAGAAGTCTCCCGCGTGTTCGTATTGCTGTCGGCACCGATTTTTTCGCGATCTTCTTTTTCATTTCTCGTTTCATAAAGGACAAAGTAAGATCTTTTAGAAATCCTCTTCCGGTCAACCTTCACCACTATTGAACATTGCGTAAACATTCAGAGCATCGAATACAGCAATATTCGTGTTGTCAGCTTACGTCAGAAACTGAACCGCGAGTGGTCGCGTGGATTACTATTGTAATCGAAGCTGTTTCCGCAACTTATCGCTAGTGCGACAGTTATCACTTGAGTCATATTTTGCTATAATTCGAAAACTGAGGCCTTCTACGAAAGGTACTGAAAAACCCATACCAAAAGTTTGTCAACTCTCGCTGAAAACAGCTAATGAATACGACTGGATTACAATAGTAATCCACGCGATCACTGAAGGGTTAATTCTGTGAGATTCTTAGGGTAAGATTTACAACATTGTTTATTTTTAGAAATGATATGTCTCTTTTTTCAGCTTCCTAAAATGGAAAAGCTGCTCGACCTCTGTCGTTCTATGTAATTCTGTGATTTTTTTTTCAAATATGTTTATGTAAAGAGGCCTTGTGCCTGACATATTTAACTAACTTTAGTAATTCTGTGTAAAAGGGTTTTCACCCTTCTTTTTGATCAAATAATAAATTTTAATATAATCCCAGGATCTGCTTGAGTTATGAATCAGAAAAACGTTATCTATTGCGTGCAACGGGAGTCACCTTTCCTGTATTTTTTCCTTCTTCCTTTCATTTATCCGATGAAGTTGATGTTGGCTCCGCCCCGTTAGGCTTCTAGGTCTATTAATTAATTAATTGTATAAAAAATTATAGCTATTCCCCTATTATTTGATATTTAATTGGCCGAATTGGTCTTTTCCCCTTGAAATACAACTGGGGCTTTTTTATATAAAGCTGCCACATTTTCAAAATTTTCGCAAAAATGGATCATAACTTTTTGATTGAACTTTTTCCTCGGATAGTACAAAAGACGCTTAAGAAATGGTGCAGGTTTGATTTTCGTTGAAATGTCTGAATTTTGGAAACGTTCGAACTTATTGTGAAGTCTTCCTACAACCACAATATTGAAGGTGGAGATTTTGTACTTAAAAACATAATTCTTCGAAAGATCATACACAAGTTTTTGATATTATGAGTAATTTTCTCGTCTAATTTTGATTCAAATAAAGGCAATTTTTAAACAATTATTCGACGAAACGACCCCATTTTTCTTTAATTTTTTTTCTCTGGTGAACAAGAACATTAAAAATGGCGAAGATATCATTTTCGTTGAACTCTCCGAATTTTCGAAAATAGCAAGTTAGAAATAATGTGAAAAAGCATGTGCTGGAATAACACCACTTGTTTATTTTCTCCCTACGTAGTATAGAAAAAGCATTGTAATGCTGAGGCAAAAAACAGCGATTTTTCGACTGTAAGTAAAAATCCACCAAATAGAATGGGTATGTTATGAGTGATGTAAACTGGTGCTAATTCCAAATTTTCCTATACGTTCTCACACAATGAACCTTATTTGTTTACAATTAGTTTATATACCCAAAACATTTTGTACAATTTCGCAAACAAAAAAGTCAGTAAAAGTTTTAAAAAGATACATAAAAAAGATTCTTACCGTAATTTTGTTCATTTCAGTAATGAATTCTTGATTTCTTCGGAGGTTTTCCTCCATGCTTTTCGTTATAATAGTTCCCATATCCTTGATGAATGTCACGTAGGCAATGAAATCTGAAAAGAAAATTGAAATTATAAATGGAAAAACAGAGAAAGAGATGAGTCATAAAATATTAAACTGTACAACGATTGGTCCTACAAAGAAATAACGGCAGAGGGAGAATTGTTTTAGAAAATTATATTGATGAGTTGACAAATGAAATTATTTACTATTAACTTGTTACTTCCTTGAATGGATCAAATAGGTCTGGTGCAATAATGTGAGCATCGAGTTTGTGATTTATCATATGCGATCTTTTGTTCAGCACGGGCGTCTCTAGCGGGAGCGGTGTAGGAATTACGGGAAAATGAGTTAGAAGGAGAATTGAGGAGAGAATCCCGCCCCTAATATTTTCAAGTACGTATACTACTGCTATAATTTCATTGTGTTTACTAAAGACATTTCCAATAAAAAATATATGACAGTAAAATTTATTACTTATATAACAAACAGCCTGCTGAGAAATCGGCAATTTTTCGACAGAAAAACGCGTACCGTCGGGTCCTGATAACGAAAAAGTGCATAAATTTTATTCCTCTAAGTAGCCAATTACTTCCTCTAACACATTCGGTAATCAGAATCCACGTTTTTTGGACGTTCATACCGAAAAATCATTGACAGTAAAATTCCGCCTGTGGTCAACGCTAGCAACCAAACCGTTCAGACGAGTTTCTCCAAAATTGATATTCCCCGATTGATCAGAAGAAACTCGAGGCGCTGTGAGTTTGAAATAGATATTTTGATTTTATATGAAGCCTCAGCATTCTATTCGCTTTCCTAAAATAGCTCCAATTGTAATATTACACCTTCTCCACACATAATGTAAAGGACGCTTAAAAATGGCGCAGGTCGTATTTTCATTCAAATCTCTAAATTTTCAAAAATTGCAAAAGTACACAATTTTTTCGGCGTCTTTCTACAACTACAATCTTGAAGATAGAGATTTTTTACTTTCTAGTATACGTACTACATAATATACGTAGAATATAGAAAGTTATGTAATGCTGCGGAAAATCGATTTTGAGATTTCAACGGAAATACACGTTTTGGGGTCCCCTGATACCGAAAAAGTGTTTTTTTCAAAACGTCTGTCCGTCTGTGAACACTACTAGTGCCTAAACCACACGTACGATCGTCTCCAAATTGAAGAAACCCCTGTCCATCTGGCTCTAGTTGAAGCTTTGAAATTTTGAAAAACGTTCTTTAAAATTCGGGGGTACTTTACATGAAGCTCTCCAGACATTTTCAAAGTTTTCTCAAAAACGGATCCCATTTTTTTATTTCTTGTAAGAATAGAGTAAAATATACTTATAAATGTGGCATAGGTCCGATTTACAAGGTTACCTCTGAATTTTAGAAAATTGCAAAGTTTGAATTTTTTCGGCGTCTTCCGACAACTATAATATTGAAGATAAAGATTTTTCCTTCAATTAAAATTTGTTGTCCATAAATAGCTCTTTCATTAAGGTCATGTCAATTTTTTTTAAATTTCAGTGGTTTTCGTGCAATAGTGCGTATAATAATTGAAATTTTGAAAAATAAAAATATTTTCTCAAAAACGGCTCCAAATTTTTCTTTACATTTTTGTTAGGGTTATTGCCAAAGAAACCCTATACGATGACATAAACGCCATAATGCTCTATTCTTTTGTTTATTAAAAATTTTTAAAAATGTAATTTTTTTGACTTGCCTCCCACGTCGGTAATATTTACATTAGGGGCGATTTCTTCATATTATTATATATATGAGTACATATGCTTTAAATAATGTCATAAAGTTTCTCGAAAATTCAACAGATTTCTGTTAAAATGAGCTCACAATTTCGCATTTTCAGAAACGCTCAAATGCTATTTGCTCAAAAATTGCAGTATATTTTTCCTTCAAAATTTTCCAACGGATAGTGGTAATGGCCTTTCTAACATGACTAAAGTTCATTTTGGTATATTCTTGTGTTGTTGTTTTTTTAATATTTTTCTACAAACGTAATTTTTTTAAGTCTCACGCCGTGAATATGGACATTTCCATCGATTTGTATACATTATTGCATTTGTAAGTTGAAGTGCTTCAAATGACTCAAAATGAAGTTTTTCGAAAACTCAATAGATTTCTGTGAAAAAAAGAGCTTCAAATTTCGCATTTACAGCAATGCTTAATCGCCAATTTCTTAAAAACGGCTTCAAATTTTTCAATGAAAATTTCTATTTAGGACGAGGTTTTTTTTCTTTTTTAATAAGGTTTTTCTTTAAGTAACATTTCGGCTCTACTATTAAGAAACCGAAAAGTTGAGAAAATGTAGAAAAAAAAAAGAAATAAATACTTTGGGCGACGATAAATGACAGCTGGCCAGAGAATGGAGCAAGACCTTAACGTCAGACCACACCAAGGAAATTAGAAAAAAAATATGAGAAAGTCTGTGCCATTCTGTAGCACCTCTAGTTCCTAAATGATATGTTGTTTTTCAAAGACATCTTGACATAAGGACAAGTTCAATCTTTCGAAAATATGAAAAGTTTCCGTATAATTTTGCGTGAAAATATAGGCAATTTTCAAACAATTATTTTCTCAACAACCTCTCCAAATTTCTTCTGTAATTTTTTTTCTCTTGTATGTATCAAAGAACGGTAAACATTTGGTACTGGTACTAGTTTCGGCGAATTCTTTATTACAGAAAATTGCAAAAAAATAATATTGGTGGTAGAGATTTTATTGATAAATGAAATCTATTTTAAAAATTAGATCTTTAAATAAGATCACGTACATTAAAAAAACGAGTAATTTTCTTGTAATTTCTACTTGAAGTTAATGCAATTGAAAAAATTTCTCACGAACGGCTTCAAATCGTTTCTTCGACTAGAGTTCAGTACGCGTAAAAATGACGCAGGACTCATTTTCGTTGAATTCTCCGAATTCTTGAAAATTCCAAAAGTTAGATAAACGCAAGAAACCAGTAATTTTTTTAAGCATCTGCAATGTTGGTTTTAGCCGACCGAACTGTGGTGTAGGGGGAAAGTTCCTGGCGTGTTAACTCGAAGGACAAGAGTTTGAAACTCGACCCAAATTGGAATGGTTGGAATCACTTTTGTCGGTTCATGTAGTAGTATAATACTGATTATTTCGTCGTATTTCGGACAGAAGGACTGAAAGAGAGATGGCGGACGGACAGACAGTCAGATGGTCAGAGGAGGGAGGAGGGACGGACAGACGGGCGTAATGATACTATATGGGCGGACAGACTTACCGACGGGCAGGCGGAGGGTTAGTCGGACAGAAGGACGAGCAGACTGAAGGATGTACAGACAGACAGACTGATGGACGACCGACAGACGGAGGGACGGTCAGTCAGACGGTCACAAGGAAGGACGGACGGACGGCCAAACACACGAACGGATATATTACTAACACTTCAGCAAACCAATTGATAAAATAGAAGCCAAACGAAACCAGAAAGGTTAAAAAATGCATCTATTTTCTTTAAAATTCAATAGTTCAAACGAAAGTGGCTTACTGCCATACAATTCAATTATTTATGCTCCAAAAGTAGAAAATCCAAAAATAGAAAAAAAAACTAAAATATTTGTCCAATTTGGAATAGAGCTCAAGGTTCGCGTGGCGAGATCCATTCCTCGGTCCAACCGCAACACGTGGTGCGATCAGTGCATTTAAAATGCTATATTGAATTCTTGATGTTGCGGTGATTCACAACATTCATAACAAAAGTTACATGGAAACTACAAGGCATACTTATTCTTCATCGAGTCTGAAATAAGGTTCTGCAACAGTACATTCATCGGTCATTTCCTCATAGAGAACGTTCAGAGAGCGAGTTAACGATGGGGGTCGGCCGAAGGGCGACGAGTTGTCCGGAGATGGGGGGAGGGTCCCCGAAGTCCCCCTTGCTTCCTTCCCCTCTTCAGGCTGTATGTCAACAGGTCCTTCCAGAACGGAAAGCAAGAATTCAGAGTTATAGGTTCGTGAGTTCCTAGATGATTTTGCATTCTAAGCGAACTCGGCGAACAGCAGGCAAGTAGTGAGGTATCTGAATGCTTTGCCTCGCGGCATTCACCGCCTGGGTTCACGAAAAAGCCTGGTTCTAAACCTATCCAAGAACATATCCGTTAACTTCACTCTTCGGAGGGCGGGCCCCGAGGAATCTGTGATGTTGGTGGACTTGCATCTCTAGTCCACAAGCGCGAAGTACCTTGGCGCGACTTTAAATCGTGGCCTCCATTGACATAAGCACGCTTTGGATCTTCGCCTCAAAATCCTTCCAAGGGCCTCCTCCCTATGTTTACTCCTCAGCTTCTTGGATCTGTTACTCCCCCAGCAGCCTTCCTGTTCAATGCCTGCGTATGTTCCTTATGATCGTACGATTGGGAATCTTTCGCAGTCGCGGCGATCTACACTACGCCCGATTTGGGTGGCCGAGAACCGAGCAGTACGTATCGCAACAGGTGCATCATTCCCCCCTGACATGGGCGACACCGGCGGGGGTGGAGGACCTGTCCCTTCACGAATATTTTTTGGTATATGTAGTATATAGAGGGGAATCCCAGGTAACCTGTACGTCTGAGCATCCGGGTCCGCCCGTGAGTTTGTCCGTCCGTGCGTCTGTCCATCTTTCCGAGCATCTGTCTGTCCGTAAACCTGTCCGTTCTTCTATCCATATGAACATAAGAACTGTATATTGTAAGAATTAGGGTAGTGGAAATAGTGATTGTGGGAAGTATTGTAAGTTACCAGGTGACAGAGTTATCATCTATGTCAATATTCCACATTATGCTATATAAACACGGAAAACATTGTCGTTTGTATTTTCAAGATGACAGTCACGCAGAGGAAATGTGCTGAAGAGGAAGAAAAAAGTGATTTTACATAGTAACCGGGAACGTAAGATGTTTCTTGTGGTGTTTAAAGAATTTGATGTGTAAAAGACACCAACGAAGTACTTAATAACGATAAAGGCTATTCAAGTGATGAGGTGAGTGTTCTTGTCTCACTCTGTCGGCTAGGTTAGGATTATGTGGTCATCAGGTTTTTACATTTACGTAGCATGATATTTTCAAACATTGCTGCAAAGGATTCTCCCCGGATAAGATGGTAATGTCCCGATCGCGAAGCGGCAGCGCATGCGCGCGCCGTCCCCCCACTCAAGAACGAAGCCCGCGAAGACGCTGGATCTCAATTTAACGGCCTGTTAATAAGGGAGTGTCAGTGATTGTGATATTCTCCGTTGCGCGTTGCAACCTTTAGTGGTACTCATAAAATTGGTGTAATTTTACTTTCTCACTACAGAGTAGAAAGTTGTGTAATCGCTGCGCGAAAAATCGGCGAATTTTCGGTAGAAAACTCGTATTACTGGTAACGAAAAAGTGGATAAATCCAGTAGCTAAATTTAGAAAAAAATTGCCTCTAACACGTCGTGTAGCCAGAATCCATGTTTTATGGGTCCTTGATACCGAAAAATCGAATGACGGCAAAACGTCTGTCCGTCCGTCTGTCCACCCGTCTGTCTCTGTGTCTGTCTGTCCGTGAACAACGCTAACGGCTAAATCGTTCAGTTTTATCCAATATTGATATTTCACAATCGATATGGCTGATGTCGCCGCCCCTTGAATTTGAAATTGACATTTTAATTTGGGGGGGGGGTATTTGAAGCGCCTGGGACCTTGTCCAAATTTTCAAAAATATGACTCCACTTTTTATTAAATTTTGTTGTTGGATAGTATGAAAGACATTTAAGAGAATGGCGCATGTCTCATGTTCGTTGAAAACCCTGATTTTTCGAAAATGTCAAAAATTCAAAATTGTCAATAATCTTCCTACAACTAAAATATTAAAGATAAGAGTTTTTCCCTTAATGAAATCTGTTCCTTAAAGATTGATTTTGAAATAAGGTCATGTACACTTTTTCGAAAATTTGAGTACTTTTCGCGAAATTTTGCGTGAAAATGCGGACAAGAAATTACGTGCTGTTTTGGAAACACTAGTTTTGATATGGATTGTGAAAAAGTGGTACAAAAGTTTTAAATAATTGTTTTTCTTCCTTTTCGTATGAAATGATAATAATTGATAAAGGGCGTCCATGCACTAATCTAATAATATTTTAGAATTTAATGTTTAAAACTACAACTGAAAAATGGGAAAAAATCGGGCCTGTATTTTTAAATACTTTGAAATATATTGTTCCAATCTTTGCAATAGAAACTACAACATCCTCATTGTGGTTATTTTGCGACTATCTTTCCCTCATTCTTCCAATATTATAATTTAAAATATATCAGGGTTTTGTTTATGTATTCCAATTTTGCTCTAAATGTTTGCGAAAAGAGGAGAGTGAGGGATAACACCCTTCACTGCCAACGTCCTAGGTCCAGCGTGAGGAGACGCCACTGATTGGAAAGCAATATGCAAATATGCAAATGACAGTAGTATCGCGTAAAAAAGGTATAACTAGTGGGGCTACAACCACTTTCACGGCGACCCATGTCGAAGGGAATGAGTGACCTAGAGGTTGAGAGCCCGTATGCCGCCTTGCATTAGGCTTCGTCTAATTCTGTTCGTTGTGCGAACCCCAGCGGGATCTGGTGACTGCTAGTAGGTATGTACTGGAGTTAAAATACACTACATTTTGTCTTTGACTCTTCTAGATGGGAGTAAACCCATTCCTGATCAATCGGTTCGGATTGTCTTTGACTGAACTCTCAGGTGAGAGGGGGAGCCATGGTGTGGGAGCGCTGTGTCATTCCCCCACAATATCCGTGTCAACCCTGGCAGTGCAGTGGGGGTGGCCCCTTGTTGGACTTCATAGTGTATGAGGAGCACGGAGACGAAACAAACTTGATCGCATGGACCTATCATGGACCAACAGAAACTGGAACAACTGCCAACAGAAAACGAAAAACCTCTATCTTCTATACGTCATGCAGCATGTCAGGTCTTCCTTGAAGACTCGACTATAGTCAACTGTAGTTCTGTCGGTAATGAAGCACGATAGAAAGATCCCTATTGCGACAAAAAATATTCAAATCCGTGTGCCTATGAAATGAGGTCCAAAAGGACCTATTTTTAGATCTCGGTCACCCATTTCAAGGGATGAGAATTACCCTCCTCAGCGATAAATCAGAGGACGAATCTTTTGTGGACGAGGAACAGCTTACGAGTGCTCAGAGCACTTTTCAGAAGGTGAGGAAGAAGCAAAAGAGTCTCACCTGAATTTCAATCATGGCTCTCCCAAGCAATGTTAACGGTTTCTGCTTACATTAAGAAGAATTAAGGTTAATAATCTCTCGCCTTAACCCACTTATTATCCGCTAGCAAGAATCTCATCTTCTTTCACAATCTCCCCTCCCTCTTCAGAACCTAATTCTTCGAATTCTGGAAGTTACACTCAATTTTCCATGGCTTCAAACACTTTGTCTATCGATCTAGCGCTATAGAGTCCATCTACATCTGCCATCTTAGATTGGATTCTTCTTGATGATTTACATGGGAGTGATCGTTTCTCTAGCCAGGTCCACTTGGTTATTCCTGTTTTAAACGTTACTCACCCATCTCTCTGGCTAATTCATTGTGCTGATTGGTATACATTCAGCAAAGAAATACGAATATTTGTCAATTGTTCAAACGACATCGATGCCATGGTCGCGCATTTCACCGTCGCCCTTCACGCGAACTCCACTATAATCCCGAAGTAGGCGGACCGGCCACATCACCGTCCTGTGCCATGATGGAATGCCGACTGTGCCACTGCGGTGCGTGATCGAAAGCGGGCAATGGCGAGGTCCAATAGATTTCTCGCCACTACATATTTGACTAATTATAAAAGAACCCAGAGTAGAGCTAAACTGGTCATACGAGAAAGTAAGGCCGCTTTCTGGGGAGTCGATATTTCCTCACTTTCTGTCGTACCCCCTTAAAGTAGTATTGCGAAAGGGGGATAAATCAGAGGAAGACTCCCCCCAGAGACAGTTCTAGAGTTGCTTGGAAATGGAAATGTACCTCTCGAGATGTAGGTAAGGAATTGGCGTCTTATTATGAGAACGTCTCCAGTTCCTAACACTACTCCATTTAAATGTAACAGAAAATGTTTCAACAATCTAAAGATAACCCATACGGTGCTACAATGCATTTTGGGCTATAATACAATTTCTCGCCCAATAGTAATTAATACATCAAGTAATCGCCAAGAAAATCCTCTTTCGCCGAAACTAACGGCTCCCTCCCGCAGCGATCAGCAGGGCGTCGGCACGCGGGGCGCGACACTTGCGTCTAGGCAGCGGACAACAGCTGTCAGTTGTATATTCTGGACTGTAGTGGTGGCATGGTTAACGAGATGTCTGCGGCAGTGATGAGAGCGGAACAGTTAAAAAGACATTACAGCAGTGCCCTGCCAGCGGAAGAAACGTAGCCACAGTGGGAGTCATGTATTATCAGTTAGCGTTTTTCCTTTGTATTTATTCTCTCAACTATTTTTGTAATGTGGGTTTAATGCAAACAGCCCTACGCCGTCAATGGCAATTGTGGCGCTACTACCCAATTCAAAACTAAGCGAGCTCCTTGGTTTCTTTCACAAGTTCAAATACTTAAACTTATGAGTGAAATCTCATGTTAAATTGCTTTGATGGAATGGAATGGAATAGGGCGTATCAAATCGAGTACTATAGCACGATATCTTAGAAAAACCTGGACTGCGCATGCGTGAAAAGTGGCGGAGGGGAGGGTTCGGTCTCTTCGAGGCCTAACTTCCCCGCCTCAGAAGCCGCCGCCGCCGCCGCCTCGGTCTGCGCGGGTGGGAGGAACACAGCCTGGCCTGGACGAGTTCCAAACTCTGAAGTGTTGAGGGCTCGTATCTCTGTTTATCATGCCAAGTCGAACGGCATTGGAGAAATGATATTCCTTCTCTTCTCCTCATGTACATTTCCCACAAAGGGCTGTTTGGGAATTTTTCTCGCTCGGAAGGTAGTTTGTGAGCGTTTCCTGCTGTGCGTAGGTGTAGATCTCCGATTTGTTGCTTTGCGGCGTTTTCGAGTTTTAACATTTCTGTTAATATGACTTCGACTCCAACATCCGCGAGTGTAACAGGGCGACCGTTGAGAGGCCAGGCTCAACGACGAAACAGTGACGAAAGAAAAAGATCAGGCAGGCCAAGTAAGCTAGGTTCAGTGATGGGAATACGCTCTGCTCGCCACATGTCTCCCTTACTCCCAGGCGTGGATAATACATAAAAACGGGGCCCAGGCCTGGAAACATCGCTAGCTAGCAAAAGTCAGATTAATCCGACCCTAAAATGCCAAATACATCCATCCCTCATCGTGCCCTTCGTGAAAGAATCGGCTTACTGTCGCGAGAACATGCAGAACGATAATTTCAAGTACACTGGTCGACAGCGATTTTGTTAGATGACTAACTCTGGCTGTTTCTTATGCACTTAGCTACGCTAAAACCGAATACAAGCAAAAATCGGGCTCAGTTTTCGGGTAATCGCACATAAACTAAAACTATATATATATGTATGTATATATGTATATATATATATATATATATATATATATATATATATATATATATATATATATATATTGTGACGTTCGTGGCCCGGCCACAAACCCACAAGCACCCACACAACATCCGGCGTGTTCTAAGAAACATTTGTAAGAATGGAATGTTGATTGGAATGGAGTAGCAGATAGTACAAGAAGAAAAATAAGAAGTAGAAGGAGAAGAAGAAGAAGAGTATGGGGTAAGAGAAGAATTAGAAGAAAAAAAAAGTTAAGTAAAAGAAGAGGAGAATACGACATTTTTTGACATGGAAGCAGAAGTGGAGGAGACGGATCTAGTAGATGAAATAGAATTAACAATCTGCGACGAAGATGATGAAAACGATGGCAAAGATGGTGAAAAGGGAGTAGAACAGTTTACTGATTGTGAAGCAAACGAAGAAATTACATTTGTGAAGAAAAGAAGAGTAATCTGGCGAAGAAATGGTTCCGTTAACCCTTCTATTGAAGAATATTTTCGGGCAGAAAATATTCTACGAATGTTTTGTGACGTGACGCCAGCCCCAGGTGTGGGCAGGCCCCACATTCATGAACGCATGACTTTGGAAGCCCCGCGCCTGTGGAAGACGCCGTTTCGTGGTTCTCGCACGCCCCTCCCCTCCCCCAGGCGGAGTTGTCGGCGGTGACTGACGGGGTGAGGGGTGAAAGAAAGCGGGGAAGCAGTGAGGGGAAAGGAGGGGAATGGAGTAGGAGGGAGGGCACCGGGAGAGTGCACCGAGGAGTGTCGGGGAAAAGTCGCTGCCAGGGAGAGCGGCAGGTAGTAAGCGGTGGAAAGTGGAGGCAGAGAGAATAGGGATGTTAGAGCATTGGGCTTGCACGGTAGTTAGGTGTCTCGAAGAGTGTCGCGAGATAGTGAAAAGGGAACAGACGGAGAGGTGAAGAAGAGTTCTTGAAGTGTTACGGCCGGCGAGTTGGGGCAAACCGCCGAGTGGGGGCATTATGGGGCGTCCGTTGGAGCGGCGCCCAGGCAGCGCTTGCTAGCGCACGGCCTTTCCGAGGACACGGTGGCGATCGACGGACTGTGGAAGGCGGCACGGCAGCGTTCCCGCAACGATAAGTACCCGACGGATATACCGTGTTATGGGTTACAGGTTGTTTGACATTGTTGTGTTGAGGGCGCGGAGAGAGGACTGGATGAGCCGCGACTGCGAAACTGTAGTAGTGAATTCTGTAAATAGGACTGAATTTTGTTAGTTTTTTGTTGTTTTGACATTGTTGTGCTGAGGTAGCGGAGAGAGGCCAATGAGCCGCGACTACGGAACTGTAGTAATGAGTTTTGTAAATAGAATTAAGTTTGTTTGTTTTGTGTTTGATGGGTTACAATTTGTGTGTTGTTAGACAGGCCTCTCGTCGTTCAGGGATGGTGATCTTTTGTAGGTGCTATTGCCAATTAAAAGACGTTCTGTTTTCTGTTTTACAAAAATCTGTACTTTGGTTTTTCATTTCGAATGCGTGGGGGCAACCAGGAAAAGAACTCCGCCCCTCCCGGTCCCCGACTTCCGTCCCTGGAGGTCTCCAAAAGAAATTAGTGTACCTTGTCGACGGACGGCCCCGCGACGCGGACGGCGGACGCCATTTCGCCGCTCGCGCGCACCCCCCCCCTTACGTCACAACGGTTACAATATATATATATATATATATATATATATATATATATATATATATAGTTGCATTATATTATAGCCACGTTGTCGCTTATGCTGGAACACTAGTTTTTGGCATGTTTATTAAAAGACGGTGGTCGCTAACAATGTATGATATTGTAGATTACACTCAAGACATGAAATAGATGCCAGACAGATCAAATCAGATGAGCAACTTTGGGCATTGCGAGGGGAATTGCAGTGACCCACGCAGACGACGCGCCAACTCGACGCGTTGTGTTCATGGAGTAATGATGTTAATGTTACATGTTAGTTGCGCCCAGCATGTCGAGCAAGAAAGGTGTTGGTATTTCTGCAGTGCACGACTCGTCTATTCGTTACGTCCAGGTGTTAATTTTTGACAAGTATATTCCTTGAAATACCGCGGCAGTGAGTAAACCGTCCAAACAATTCATGTTCTGTGTGTGGTGAGGTAACTTTGAAGAGCCAAACCGGAATATAAGGCCTCTTAAGAAGAAACTAATAAACTGTACGTCGGGTGTCAAATCTGCGACCAGAACAAATCAGGGGACCCTCATATTTGCTGTGCGCCTTAAGTAACATTACTTAGGGGTTGACTTAACGGAAATTCGCGACATAAGCCATTTGGAATTCCCATGGCATAGAGGGAGCCAAAGGACCACCTCACGGGCTGATATTTCTGCCTTACCAAATTTGCTGGAATTACAAGCAAGACTAAGAATTCTATATCGCAACCTCCCTATCTATGAGGTCTGTTCCCCATAGAGACGACCTTCCAATTCCAGCGCCACAAGACAATTGGGAGTTTGGTTTCCGAAAACTCTGGCGATGAAGATTTAAACGTAAGTACCGAAAAGGACGACATTGAAGACCCAGATTTTGGTGGAATATCTTCAGAATATCACAGAAACAATCAGACAGAAAAATATCCAGTTCGTGATTTAAACTTGTCGAAGAATCAGGCAGAATTCTTAGCGTCTCGATTAAAGGGTTGAAACTTCCTTCAGAAGGGAACTACCATTACTGCTTATTGCCGACGCGAACAAACCATTCGATGTCTGTTCTCACACGAAGGCCGTCTAATGTATTGTACTGATGTTGATGCATTACTGAATTTTTACGGCTTTGGGATACCATCATGATCCGAAGAAATGAAGGTTGTTAATAGATTCCTCCAAACTCAGTTTAAATGCCATGCTTATTCATATCGGAAATGAGAAACAAGTTATTCTTTTTGGCCATGCTGCCCATATGAAAGAGATGTAGGTATCATGAAACGTTTGTTATCAAAGATACAATATCAGCAGTATTCACGAGGATATTCTAAATTGTGCTGTTTTCTATGCTAGTGAGATAGGTCAGATCGCAAAATTCATTTTGTGAAGAAGCACAGGCTTCAAAGACATCTGATTCCTGGACACAAAATGTAACTTTGCAGTCCCTTGTAATGCTGCACACGCATACCCTGCACATAAAACTCAGCTGAAAAATATGTGAAGGTGATGTATAAAAGTGGGCCAGGTTTTCCGTACTTGAACAAATTCCCGAGGATCCTTGAGGCGATAAATAAAGAAAGGTATATTTTTAGAATCACAAATGAAGGAGCTAATGAGGTATCATGATTTTGAAACAAGTTTGAATAGTGTAGAAAAGGTTGAATGGACATCCCTTCAAAAGATCGTAACGGAATTCCTTGATAACAGAAAAGTTGAGACCTACAAAGAAATAGAGTTGGAACTCCTTGACAATTATAAATCTCTGGGATGTAACATGTTCCTTAATATATATTTTCTGTAATCATACTTAAGACTTTTTTCTTGAAAATCTCGGTGCTATAAGCGACCAACACAGTGAGTGATTCCGCCAGGAAATTGCTTCTTCTTCTTCTTCTTCTTCTTCTTAGTAGGCTATAGGCCTGTTCCATTCCTTGGACTTAAAAACTTTCGTGCCATCGTCGCCTCGGATTTTCGGGATGTCTTCTTCCCACAGATCTATTGTCTCTTGAGACCCTTACAGTTCTGTCTTCATTCATTCTATCAATGTGTTGATTCCATTCTCTCCTACGTGATATTATCCATTCGGAAATGGGACTAATTCCACATGTTGTTCTAATGTTATCATTTCTTTCTCTATCCAAGAATGTTTTGTTTAAAATTTTCCTCAACACACACATGTCTACCACTTCTAGCTGACGTTGCTTACTTTTTGTTTCACCCCGTGTCTCTGTTGCATATGTTAAAATCGGTCTAACTACTGATTTATATATTCTTACTTCTGAGTCTTGTCTCAAATATTTGTTGTGCCACAATGAATAATTTAAGCAACCGGAAATTCTGTTTCCTTTCATGACTTGTTCTTTTGCCTCCTTATTCGTGTGTCCTGAGCTTGTCATTACTATCCTCAAGTATTTTGTTTCTAATACTTGCTCTATTGATTCATCATTTATCACGAGTTTACATCGAATAGGATCTTTCGCTATTGTCATACTTTTAGTATTTTGGATGGAGATCGTCAAATTATAGTTTCTGCAGAATTTATTAAATTCATGGAGAAGCCGTTGAAGGTCATCTTCATTTTCGGCTAAATACTGCATCGTCCACATCACAAATTATGTTTATTTTATATTTCCCCATTCTGCATCCCGCCTACCCGGGGTAAAAAGCAAACAAGCTCAGAAAACCACGTATTTGCCGCGGAACCATATATTGACATTGCAACTATGCAACAAAATTATAAGGGAAAATGGAATCAAAATATGCTTGCAGACTATTGCTGGTTACATAAGAAAGGATATACTCAAACGAAATAAATAAACAATCGCTCAAAATTACGTTTTGAGATTATTATATGTAAGTAGAGTAAAGAAAACCAATAACTTAAAGACAGTCTCTACTTTTTAATTATCCCTTAACAAAAAAACATGACGTTACAAATATATGCTCCACAAATTTCAAATCAGAGCACCATTTTCCATAAGTAACAGCCATTATATTCCATTTAACAGACAAAAAGTTAAATTTTGTCGACCAGTGTTATCTATCAGATTATCATTAAGTTTATGTTTCATAGAGTTTTTGTTCACAAATTTTTTAGTCAGTCATTTTTAAAATCATTAATAATACACATTTAACAGAAAACCAATTTAGTTTCAATCATTGTATTGTAATTTTCTCGTAATTTCTAATGTTTTAAACTGAAACTCTGAACTCTGCCACCATGGAATGCAGAGGCTTTCAAAGATGTTAGAACTTTTTGACCTACTCTTAAATAAAATAAGAAGTAAAAGATAAAAGTAAGAAATGTACTTTAAAATATAAAAAATATTATGAGATGAACTCCTAAAAAAGATGAAAAGAAATCCTCGAGCTTTAGAGAGAGATGGAAGACATTATAAATTAATAGAATATTTGAATAAAATGGATTCAAGCAAATTACGTGTTTCTTTAATGTGTTTGTGATTTTAATGATTTTAAAAATGACTGTCTAAAAAACTTCCTGGACAAAAAACTATGAAACGATAATTCCAATAATTATATTCCCCAGTGAACTCTAGAAAACGTGCACAGATAGAGATGTTACGTTTATATCCCGAAGCAAAACAATGGGTCATCTCAGCATTTGCTCAAAGATCTGAGAAACTGAACGAAAAATCTGGTCGAGACGGGGGTCATTAACCCAGGACCTGAGGCACAATGCTCGTTACAAGCACATTTAGCATTTTAGAATTGTATAGTTCAAATGGTATGTATGGTGCCGAGTGTTGGACATTAACAAATAGACTTGAAAGGATGCTGATGTCCTGGGAGAGGAAAATCTTAAGGTGCATTTTCGGCCCCACATGTGAAAATGGGCATTGGAGGATAAAGAGTAATTTAGAACTCACCAATATGTATAACACAACAGATATTGTTGCAGAAATTAAGGTCAGAAGACTACAATGGCTCGGACGAATGGAAGAAGAAAGAACCCCAAAAATTATTTTCTGTAAAGAACCCGAAGGAAGAAGAAAGAAAGGAAGACCCCGTTTAAGATGGCTGGATGATGTGGAGATGGATCTGAGAGTGATGGGAGTGAGGGGGAGGAGAAGAAAGGCAAAAGAGAGAAGTGAATGGGCATTGATCGTTCGAGACGCCAAGGCTAAACTTAAAGGGCCGTAGTGCGACAGAAGAAGAAGAATAGTTCAAATGGTCAGTAATACATTAAATATCATCGTTAAAATCATTATTACTTTCCTGTTTGATGCTCGATATTGTCTCTATTTGTATAGAAACAGGTATGCTGCAGAAAAGATTTTACTTGGCAAGCAACCTTGTGTATCAACTTTAATCAAGTTGTAAAACAATGCACATGTTTTCTATTTGAACGATTTGTAGTGAGCTGTTGATATTGACACCTGATGAATGTGATAACTACGTGTGTTATAGTAATACACATCTGTATTCGCTGAAGATATCGCCGTGCCCTTGTTGTAACTCAGTTTTGACAAAACCTACTCTCTAGTAAATCAAGAGGCAAGTCAACGGTAAAATTCCTAGCTTAATAAAAAGACACAAAAATTACGTGGGTAGGATCTGCTAATTATTCGTACAATTACTTTCTGTAATCTAAAATCCGGGGAGTTATATATATATATATAATATATATATATATATATATATATATATATATATATTATTATATATATATTATAATATTATATATATTATTATATTATATATTATTATTATATATTATATATATATATATGTGTGTGTGTGTGTGTGTGTGTGTGTGTGTGTGTGTGTGTGTGTGTGTGTGTGTGTGTTTCTAGAACATAATGCCGCATCTCAGGCGGGAATGAACATTCGCGAAACGTATACAATTAATAGTATGAAGGCTGACTGAATTAGAGAGAATTCTGAATGCATAATAATAGCATAATGAACATAATTTTCTGTTCATTTCATTTAAATAGAGAAATTTAGAGATTTCACTGAATTGAGATACCCAAAAATGTTGTTTCCCTGACATCAGCCAATCGCCAACATCGTTCATTTTCAGTGGGATATACAACTACAGTTGTATATTGGGAATGGAAAACTGCATTTAAATGTTTTTTCCTTAGTGTAATATTACCTGAGGGTAAATTCCCTAGTAAATTCCTTAGTGTAAATCCTCTTGTAATTTGTTATTTCTAGGGAACGGAATTTATTGTAATAAATAATGCAAAATATGTACACATATATGTACTTATTTGTTCCAAAACATGTAAGAGCAATTAGAAAATGTGTAAATTAAAAATTCATTACTGTGTTTAAAATTGTTCTCTACACACATTTTCCGAGCATAGAACAACGCCGATCAATTCTTAACAAGGATTCGGTGTGGCTGGAATAAGGTTCCACCTCTTCAGAAGTAATTGTACACTAGTCTTCACCACAAAGAAGAATAGAAGATTCACCATTAATAATTTTATTCGAAATATAAAATACTTTCATAGTATGTGACAATGTTTATGAGGAGCAGGAGTTCAAGTGAATCCCCGCCTCAAAAAAAATTGAACAACGCGATATAACGTCGCGTTTTCTGTCGATGTTTGTTAGTTTTCGATCGAGAAACCAATGTGCTGTTTGAAACACTGGCAAGCACGTGGTTGAAATTATTTTTGCTCACAAAAATCCACTCATCCCGGACTCCTAGTACGCAGAAAGGAGGGGGGAGGGTAAGTGTGAAAATTCACGGCAAAGATATGGTGATCATAGAAGCGCAGCAGCATTACATTTGATTTGTACGAAAGATGATTCCGTAACATATATTGCAAACGCGCGTCTGAAATGTTTCATTCGACGTATAAATATATTAAAATGTAATGAAATATATAGTAATAGGTAAAATATGTACAAACATGTAATTATACCAAAATATTTAAAAACAAATATTAATCAATGCAGGTATATAGGTCCAGTAAAAATATGTAATTACATGGAAATCCGTTCCTTAGTTATTACGAAACCAATTTTAAATATTTGATATAGTACCATTTACTGTTTCTTTATTGGAAAGAATATTCGTCCGCAAATACAACTGTTCTCCCGTTTCGAATTGTCGAGGGCATATCGTTTACGCATAGTAATGGGAAGAAAAGAACAGGGATTCAAATTAAACCCTGCGGGACATCATGTGCAACTGGCAATGAATCGACAAGGTGCGTAAATAATTCATTCCAGTACGACATTTCTACTTTCCACTTCCTACCTTTTTTAAGAGAGGTTTAATCTTAGCAGTTTTGAAAATATCTGGAAATGTTCCGGCGCATAAATATGCATTTAATACGTAAGTTATGGAGTGTACAATGAAAGGCAAACAAGTCTCTCACAAACTATCCGGAAATTCAATAAAACAGTCTGAATATTTTTTTTTAAATTTACAGATTATTTTGAAAATTGCATAGGAATAAGTTTCGGAAACAAATATTGTATCGAATATTTTTGGGGAAAGACTAATGTTAAATTTTGGGGCTTAAGACCCATAGCGAGATCAGCAGCAATTCTCGGAAAGTATTGGGTGGAGAGAGTAGCGACTGTTTTCGGATAGTTCAATTCTCCATCAATATATTTTAACAGAACATTCTCTACAAGGTTTCCAGTTGATGTGGTCGTATATTTTACTATATTCCCAATTGCTTTTCTTTCGTTATTCGAGTTTCAAATATTCTGACCGTGTTCCATAATTTAAGCCTACCTTTTAACTTTTAACAATGATTTGTACTTTTTAAAGCAGAGACGGAAATCTTGAGATCAGTTATGATGCTTAGAAATGAAAGAATTCGTTTCTTTTTACGTGATGTCCTTATCCCTTGTGTTAGCCAAGAATTGCTTTTCCGTGAAATGTTTACTTTTCATTTTTGAAGAGGAAAGCAAATGTTAAAATAAAATGAAAGCGTCGAAAAAAAAAATATTTATAGTTTCTATCAACAGTATTGTAAACCACGTCCCACGAACCCTAGAGCAAGTAGACTATAATTTTATTTTACTTTTAGTAAATAATCTACACATGCGTGTTGTATCGGTGTTCGCATGTCTTGTTTTGAAGAATTTGCGCGCTTAGTGGTCACTATCGTAAGTCTTTCGTTGCATTTTGATATCTAGTAGTGGTTTGGTTAATTATTATTTGATCGATTGCCTTCTTTGAATTGTAGTTCGTGAAGGTACATTTGTTATATCTAAACTGAAGGAATCAATTAAAGCGAGAAACTGTTTCTTGCAAGATTCGACCAGAAAATCAATGTTAAAAACACCAAACAACAATGGATTCACAAAAGCGATTGCGAACTTTCTTTAAAGCTATCTTCAGTTTTTCTGAAAACGTGGTACAATCTATAGCTAACTTTGTTGGAGGCCTGTAGATGCAAGTACAACAATTTCGAGCATAAGAATTAACAGCATGTGATGCGTGTGATGATCTGGAAATCGAATATGAAAGAATTTGTGATGTGACACAAGAACTTCTAAAAAGGTACTCATATAGAGGCAGCCGTAAGGGAAGTGAAGATGAAGCCTGGATCAACCTTCATGTCAAAAAACAAGCCACAGCTAAACAACGTGCGTGTTTGAGCTACAGGTACACTGGTGCGCAGGAGCATTGTGGTTCAATGGGCTATTTCAACAGACTAAAGAACGATTACGTAAAGAAAGGTCTCAAGAACAAATTGTCCTAGATGGTGAGAAGCGATTTTGCTCTTGTGTATGGAAACAGCGTGTAAATAATCACTACCGCTTACCCTGATCGAGATGGGAGAACGACGAATACATCTGAAACTGCAAAATGGTTAGCTGATTGTGATGAGCCGAGATGACTGAACCTACTGATCAGATTCCAACTCTAGAAGATAGAGGCACCAAAACACTCGAAGTAGAATTTTCAGATGATGGTACTGCAACGGTCTTGCGTAGATTGTGTACCAATTCACGTACTCAGTATATTATATATATATATATATATATATATATATATATATATATATATATATATAAAGATATATATATATATATATATATATATATATATATATATACACACAGATGACATAACATTAATATTGAACATATTTACATTAACCAAAAATCTTCAGTTTGTGGTTTTGCTACTTTACCAATTAGCATAAAGCATTAATAAGTGGGGCACAAGAGATCATGATGGTTCTCTTATTTTCTGTAAAAAAAGATAAAACTAGGAAATTTTATATCAGTTATATTCACTTCAGCGAACTTCCTTTGCTTCAGAAAGTGAAGTAAAAAAAACGACAACCTGAGTTCAATAGAAATATCTTCAACTTCTTTCTACAAAAATGATTTGTTTCCATGACTGAAAAAGGTTTGCTTAAAAGAATTAAGTAATTTTCTAAATATGTTCTATCATTACCTATAACAAATATTTATAAAGGATTAATGACACAGATGTATGATTATGTTAGACAATACATTTTTCTAATGTGGTTCTTCTTTCAAACTGCTATTTCATTTATTACTCAGGAGTCAGAGACTAACTTCCTTTACACAATTCATATACAAATAGACTACCTACTAAATGCCCCATGGAAAGTAAAGATGAAAACAAGTTGGAATAGCTACAGCATGATATTAATGAAAATATGATTACAAAATAACTGATTTTAAAATTATATTCTCAATGTCATCTATTGGATTCTGTGACAGTGTTCACATTTCATATTTTATTGAAAAATGCTTTCTTACATTACATTTTTTCCTTTTATAAAGAGGTATAAGAAAAAATTAAAACTTACTAATAACAGGTATTAATATTTTGCCAAGAAAAACGAATTCATATATTTATGAAATATGTTCACAAGAGAATTTAATAAGTTTTGAATAAAATGGTCTGCATCAATGTGACATTGTCAGCACACTGAAAGAAATTTTTCAATGATTTGATATTCAGTGTTCAGAATTAAAGCTTCTTGCATATATAAATAAAAAATTTCCTGGATCTGTGTGTTGTGAATTAATTTTAATATCACATCTAAACATTCTTCAACTAGGAAAAATTTATTATTCATATTTTAGCAACACATGCATGAAATAGAAATGTCTACATTCTGGTGCTTGACTGCAACTATTCATTTAAATATTTTATTGCTCATCATATTATAAAAAATGTGAAAATGCATGTACAAAATTGAAATTAAACAAATCTAACCCCAAAATAAAAACAAGTTAGTTCCCATATAGATAAAGAAAAAGATAACGGCAACTATGCATTTTCATCGCTTTCATTTCAGATACTTACTTTAGCTTTATTGACTGCTTGTTGTCCTAGAATTTCTGGTCACAAGTCAAGACTCCAGAAACTGTTTTTTGTGACACAGAGGTAAAGAAAAAAGCAATATTAATTCGAGTTTGAATAACCAGATCTTCATATAAAATATTGTTTTAGGAGTAATTCATATTTTGCAAATCTTACTAATTAAAACCACATCATTTTTAAAATCAACAAAAACTTTTACCTCTCGATTCACTTTTTTAGAAAGAAATATATAGAATATTTAGTTTCTGCATAAAAGAGTGAAAATATTTACAGAAAATAACTATTTCTTTCATTAATATTAATAATAATAGTGTTGCTCATATAGAACATAATAGTGTCTGTCACATTTCATTCGGAAGATACTTTGGCCACAAGAGTTTTCCTGACAGGCTGATTAACAGTATTATTAGAAATTAAATAAAATAAAGATTTCTTTAGGATAAGACAATTTAAATTTTTAATTCTTCTTTACATAGTTTTTTGCTTTCATTTTATTTTATTTGTTATCATATGGTTATTTATAATTCCAACGCAAGCATTGTTTCCTTTATTGATCAAACATTTAATCTAGATTATTAATCAGAACAAAATGATGTTCATGCCTTCTCTGAATACTGGAGAAGAGTTTGTACTATTCTACATTTGCTGCTGAACTTTTTGCACACTTTTTCTAAGAGTATACAAGCATGGTAATAACATCATGAACCAAACTATTACAGAATTAATTTTATTATAGATTTCTTTGACTCAACTGAGTCATGGTGGAAATGAAGGATTTCAAGGGACAACAAAGCTGTTCTGATGGGTATGGGTAATTATTTTAATCTTTAATACACACAAGAAACTGCATGTATGATGACCTTTTTTTTCTTTTTCATTTCATTCATAGCATGAAATTAACTCAAGTTCTGTTGTTTCACGTGAAACAGTTCACCAAACTTAATTCTTGCTCTTAAGAATTTACTGCATTCACATCTTCAAAAAATATGGCAAAACTATTTAGGAACCCGTTATTTTTATTTATAACTTTAGTAGCAAGAAAAATTATTGAAAATAAAGTTTGCCTTAAGTACATAAAGCACGTTAACTTAACCCTCGATGCTCAACTTCAGTAGATTGACAGTTCTAGAAAGGCGTGACCTGCAGTCTTAATAATTCTTTCCATCCCGCACGCTACACCAGCGCACTCTTATTTGAGTTGTCGGTATCTCATCGGTTAGTTTGCGAATTCATAAATAAATAATACGCGGCAATTTAACATGTTGCTTGACAGCAAAAATACACACATATAGTTATTAACACATGCAGCAAAATATCTACACATGCACACATTACAAAAATGCCTTACCAACTGAAGTGAGCACTAGTTTACCGGCATTTAGGTTCCACACGCCCCCAGCAAAGTAATTACTATGCCGAAGTATCACATGTCAAACAAATTTTCTTCGGAGATAAACTCTCAATGCATGTCAAAAAATAACAAGTACCACGCATGCAACCCTACTCTTCTAACATCAATTCAGTACGGTCGAATACGCGAACTCTACCACCGCAAGCCACTGCTGGCACTGCTGGCAAATACTGAATCGATACTTCGCAGACGGGGGGGATTCATAGACTCTCGAAAATATACCGCGATGTTTAAACTCACATGTACCATTATGGAAATACAAAAATGTAACCCTGGTCGTATGCCAATTGATGTATTCATAGTGTCAATCTTGGTAAATCATAAATAGGAACGTCATTCTACAATTGGGCTTATTGTACCCAGAGAGAAAATACAGATAAGAAAAGTTATTTAATTTTGCGTTCGTCATCAGATTACAAAAAAATAGGTTTTTAATTAAACATAAAACAACAAGGCACACAAATATACACTGTTTTAATATAAATATGCAATTTTCTAGCCAATCTTTGGCGTTGTCTGTAAGACTATGGATGTCGTTGACATCCATCAGTAATCCATACATGTCACCACTTAAAATATGGTCCATGGTATGTTCCGCAGTCACACTTGGGATCTACAGCAAGTCCCCACTTCACCATTAATTGTTTGTATTGTCTAATACAATAATAACTAACTAAACTAATCCAATAATAATAAGAACCGATAAAAACTTTTTTTTTTTCAATTTCGCCCCTAACTAGAACATTCAGATGACATTCATATGTATATAAACATGCAAATTCATAATATATGCTCACATTTATGTACATTAACTTACGCATACATACATATATATTCACAACACACACACACACACACGTACATACATACAAACTTGCATCTTTTCGTTCATAAGCATACACAACTAAGAATAACGTATTGTACTTAACACAACATTAGAATAATATAAAATATAATTAATATATTTTCTACGCGGGAGACCCTCCTTAGCCTAGAAAATATCCAATCATTTCAAAATAGTCTAGAAAAACGAGAGTTTAGCATATAGACCAGCATTTCCTCTGCATCTGCAGTGACTCTGACCGGAAGGTCCGCGAGTTCGAGTTCCAACGGTGGATGATTTTCGATACTAGGTAGGCAGTAGGCCGAATTTAGCCGCTGTCTGGAGGAGAATTTTAGCGGCCGGATACTCTGATCGGTAGTTTCTGTGGTTTCATCGATCAGTAACAGGTGAATGCCGGAGAAGTATCCTAACAACAGGACCGCGTGCGAACTTGAGTTATCTTCGATATGTAATAATATGCTACATAAAACCAACATTTTCTGTTCTTTTTATCATGACTTGAAACTATTTCATCATTAGCGTATTATTACAGAACTCATTATTAAAAGTATGATGTTTCATCAATTTTCAGGCCGTACATGTGAGTATTATAATACTGAATTACGTAAAGAAACTTCCCTGACCCCCGGCAATAAAAGCAATTCATATACTAGAGAAAATAAAAGAGAAACTCCCACCTGTTAAGAATACAATTCTGCCTGATTATGTACTTTGGACAATGCAAGATATTAAGACGGTTAAAATTCTGAACATTCCTATTAAAACACAATGCAAAACCCTAGAAATTCGTGTCATAATAAGAAATGAATTGAAACAAAGCCATGATGACAACTAAATGTATGCTGATGGCTCAAAGAATCTAGACAAGGTAGGCTTTTCAGTAATCGTTGCATCCGAGGTTATCACCAAGAAATCACCGGATGACTTCTCAGTGATCTAGTGAATTGCACGCTATGGTGGAGGCCCTCAGATACATAGAGAGTCCAAGTTAAAATAAATTTGTGATAACAAACGTTTTAAAGTTCCATTCTTGCCATAAAGAATTTCGCTAACGAGAATTCAATTATTCAGGATATAATTTAAAATATCAACCAATTAGGGAATGCCAGCAAAGAAATATCCTTGTGGTGGTTACCATCGCATGTTGGGATTGCAAAATATGAAATGAGAGCCAGAAAAGTGAAGGACGCAGCTCAAAGTTAAGAAAGAAGTGATCTTATGCTAATTTACGAGGAATTCCTCAAGAGGGTTACAACAAGCAAGCAGATCTGGACAGCAATGAATGGAATGAATTAAGAACCTGCAAGTTACGAAACATTAGTTTCGCCATGTCAGTCCAGAGCAAATCAATCTCATTAGTACAATGAATTAGTACAGAATACCATAGGTCAGGCATGCATGAACATTACATCACCAACAATGCGGCATTAATGCTGACAGATTAAATGTGTTCTATTCTGCTGAATATATTTTCGTATGCCCTAAATAAGAGACCATCTGACTAAAGTTCAAGCTGAACTTACCCACTTAAGTGCTAAAAGACAGGGAATTATGTAACAAATTTATTAACTTCCAGAAGGGAATTAATCCGTACAGCAAAATATAAAGCATTTCTGTGACAGTGTTTAGAACAGAAGTTTTATTGTAATCGAAGCCAACATTGAATTCAACCTCTAAATCTGATACTATTGATGTAATGAAAAATAGATTGAAAAATTTTTGTCAAATGCACTTGTAAAATGGGGTCGCTAATAACCCAAGGGGTTGATGCGACCTATATAATCTAATTGATTCATAGATCACAAAGCAAGGCAATGGAGGCAATTCCTAGCTTAATAAAGTCTTACAAGAATCATGTAAGGTGGATGCTTATAATTCGTACAATTTTTTTTCTATAATCTAAATGTCTGAGAGCTGCAAAATGTATTTCCCCCAAACATTAGTCATATCTCAGGCGGGGATGAACATTTGCGAAGTACACTCACCAAACTATAAGAAGGCTGACTCATTTCAAAAAATAATGATAGCACAGCATAATGTACTTCATTTTGTATTCAATTCGTTGAAATGGACATTCTATTCGAGGTTTGCTTGAAATGAGGGACAGCAATTTTGTTACCTTCACATCAGTCGTTCATTTTCACTGGAGTATGCAATTGTTTTCTTGAAATGTCAAATTGCATTAAAACTGTTTTCCCTTCGTTTACTATTAAATTTTTATTACAAACAAATTTGAAAAATATGATATTGTACTATTTAATGTTTCCTTATTTCAAAGAATATTCGTATCATCAGCAAGAACTGTTCTTCCATTTCGAATCGACGAGAGCATATTTACATGAAGAATATATAGGAAGAGAATAGGCCCACAAATCGGACCTTGCGGGACCCCATGAGCAAATGCTAATAAATAGGTAGGCGATTAAAGGTGAGTATTTGATTCATTCCAGTATGGAATTTCCCCGCCCTGCTTAAGGTACAAAAAGAACCAACCTAGAGAAATAACACAAATTCTATACGAAGGGATTTTTGTTCGCAAAATATTTCAATCAAATACTTTTGAAATCTAAAAACATTCCAAAAGATGCTTCATTTTGATCCATTGATGATGCTACATTTTTTAGAAAAGAAGATATATTAGTTTCTGTAGATTTTGATTTTATAAATACATGTTGACAATCTGAATTCGAATTGATTGAGAACAGTTTCCATTTATAAGTAGAAAAGTCCCTCTAATATTTTTTAACAAATTTTTCAAAGGAAAAATCGGGCAATAATTTTGAATTTCACTTATATTACCTGTTTTAAACCGACCTTATCTTTGTTTTCTTAATAAATCTTAATATATCCAGGTGCATAGAGAGGCATTAAATATGTGAGTTGGCAGAAGCACAAATCTTTAACAAACAATTCGGAAATTCATCTAATCCGGCAGAATTTATTTTTTAGTTTACCGATTATTTCAGAATTTCATTCGAGCAAGTTTTGAAAACGATTATTTCGTGTCAAAAATTTTGGGGATATGTCTCATGTTGAATTTTTGTGGCTTTAGACCAAGCCTGTTCAACTGAACCTAGAAGAGGCTATTTTTCGAGTCTCGCTAAAGAGAATTTTAAAGAATTTTTGATTACAGCGCTGTGACGTTTGGCATCATTGAGTAGCTTCTTGCAAATTATTGAACCCTTTCTTTTTAATTTTTCGATTATATATATATATATATATATATATATATATATATATATATATATATATATATATATATATATATATACACACACACTTCCCTTGTTGGCTAGCCCAAGCAATAATACATCACCACTAACAAACAACGCCACCAAGATGAAGAGATGGTAGGGCGAATTTGAGTAGTACACAACTAGTGACAACAAATAGTAAGACATTTTCAAAAATGTTCTGATTCTGGTTTCTTTCTATTCTTTTGGTTCCAAATTTTTTAATAGATTTTTTCTAGTCGACGAACAGTCTTATTTGAATACAAATTACTGTCTGTTTCATAAGTCTGATACTATGAATACTAAAGTACATTGTTGGTCTAAAAGCATTGAGTTCACTATGAGGAATCACATTAAATAGGAGTCACTTGTAGACCCTCGAAATGTATTAATGCCACCTATGCACATACAAATTGAACTGATGAAACAATTTATACCAGTGTTGGACAAGGAATCTGCAACGTTCAAGCACCTCCAACATCTGTTCCCAAACTTTTTCGAAGCAAAAGTTACAGATGGCGTTTTCGTTGGATCTCAAATCAAGAAAGTTGTTAACTGTCAAGAGTTTCCCAAGATTTTCAGAGCAAAAGAGAATGAGCCATGCATAGTTTTGTTAAAGTGGTTAAAGGCTTCCTTGGAAGTCATACGAGTAAAACTGAGAACTATGTTGAATTGGTTGACACAAGTTTAAAAAAGTAAGGCAAAATGGGCAGCAGGATGACTCTCAAAATACTTATCCTTGATACCCACCTTGATAGGCGATAGCTTCAAAACGTCCATGAGTGCCTATTCCTAGGGGCAAGGAGAGCGCTTTCATAAGAACATGCATCATTTTGAACGTCACTACAGGGGAACTTAACAATGAATACATAATGGGGGGACTTATTCGTGAAAGTGACTCTCTCGCAATATTATAATTTTACAGGTTCATTGTCATCATTTTGTAGAATTTTGGTTAAAATATATTGTTGATTTGAAATATAATGGTCCCTTTTTCTTTAAATGAATATAAACCAAAAAATTTATACGTTTTCATAATAACAGTACCCAAATTTCAAATTTTCGTTCTCCTGAACACAAAAGCAAAGCTGTTTCATGTTTTTATGACAGAACCAATAAGAAAAAGATATTGATTGCCCAGAAACAAAAGTGTGTTACATGGTTTAATCAACTGGGAACTAGTGGAGCTGAAACAGCATGTACACGAAAATCGTTATTGTAATTTTATAAGTAGTGCTATAAGCAGGAAGTCCGTCCGCCTTCGGGAGTCTTCGCTCCTCCTTCGGGTCGAGCTCCCTTGCCTGACAGCTTGGTAAAGCCTTAACGGCCTAGGTACTCGCTCCAGGCAAGGCAAACCCACCTGCCTTCGCGCAGAGCTCAGCATATGAAATGAATCAAATGACGCTAACATTAAAATAGGTTCTACTGAAATTCATATTTATTATTCCATTAATTTAACAAGCGATTTTATTAAACACTAAAAAACCTTTTTTAGAGTTTTAAGTTCACAGTGGAAATTGTATTATTTGATCACTAAATACTTTTACTTAAGCTGTTAAATAAAATAGTTTTCCAAAAGCTTTTTGGCTTAACGTATTTTTTGCTATGTGTTGAAATAAAATAACAAATATAGTTTCTTGATACAATTTTCTTCTTCTTCTGCACTTTATGGATTAATGATTGATTGAGTTTAAGGGCGCTTCAACGGCTAAGGTCATTTGCGCCCGTGTCAATTATTTTAAGACCAGTGCACAATATTGCAGTGCCAAGCTAATAAAAAAATTCAAATCTTTAAATAGAAAGCAAAGTAAAACTGAAAAGGAACGTATCCTAATAAAAGGGTTTGGCAGAAAAATGCGTTTTTTTATCTAGGGCTAAAAGCCAATAATTGGCATTATCATCTTCTGTCACATAAGGCTGTACAAGCCAATCTCTCGCAAAAAGCCAAAAAGTTTGCAGAGAGAAGATCGTCATTTCTAAGAATCTCCGCTAGGGAGCTAGCAAGGTCATGCCTTCGACGGCTCTCTCTTATCTTAACACAGTGTAAGAGAACATGCTCCACGGTAAGATCTATTTTGCAGTATTCGCATACAGGTGGTGGGTCCCCGTGGAGGAGATAACCGTGGGAGAAATGGCAGTGATCGATCCGGGGGCGTGTTAAAATGATCTCCTCTCGCAGAGCATCACGAGATGAGGAAGACCAAGGATTTATGGAATCCTTGATTCTCGTGAGCTTAAAATCTGAGTTATGCCACTCTGTTTGCCATTCACTGCGGATAGAGCGTTTTATAAACAGCTTAGTGCCTTCCGTGGAGACTGTGAAGATGTATAATTCTCTTTTCTTCGAGGCAGACTTTGCCGCCTGGTCAGCTATTTCATTTCCTTTTATTCCCACGTGTCCAGGGATCCAACAAAAGACTAAAATATAGTGGCAGACCAATATATGATTGATTTGCTGTTGGATGGTCATTGTCAGTTGGTCACAAGACGAGGAGGAGATGGATTCAAGAGAGCTTTTGGAACCACTGCAGATCACTACTTTCTTTAATGGCATCGATTCAGCAAATTTAAGTGCCTCCCAGAGCGCAGACTTCTCTGCGGTCTAGACGCTGCACGAAGAGTCTAATCGAAAACCTTGCGAGGCTCTACTGCAGTAAAAGGCACATCCGACTTTGCCGTTTTGAGAGGAGCCATCG
>BLKR01004649.1:0-101934 GCA_011170035.1 Teleogryllus occipitalis
GGGCAACTTCCCATGACTCCGCTCTCATTTCCACTTATAATCCTCTGAGCTACCAGCGACTCTCTAGATCAGACACGTCACACCGCGCCCGCACGAGCTACTTGCCCGCCTGGGGAGCCGGCGCTCCTACGGGCACGGCAACTTCCCCTGACTCCGCACTCATTTCCCCTTATAATCCTCAGAGCTACCAGAGACTCTCTAGATCAGACACGTCACACCGCGCCCGCACGAGCTACCTGCCCGCCTGGGGTGCCCGGCGCTCCTACGGGCACGGGCAACTTCCCCTGACTCCGCACTCATTTCCCCTTATAATCCTCAGAGCTACCAGAGACTCTCTAGAGCAGACACGTCACACCGCGCCCGCACGAGCTACTTGCCCGCCTGGGGAGCCCGGCGCTTCTATGGGCACGGGCAACTTCCCCTGACTCCGCACTCATTTCCCCTTATAATCCTCAGAGCTACCAGAGACTCTCTAGATCAGACACGTCACACCGCGCCCGCACGAGCTACTTGCCCGCCTGGGGGCCCGGCGCTCCTACAGGCACGGCAACTTCCCCTGACTCCGCACTCATTTCCCCTTATAATCCTCACAGCTGCCAGAAACACTCTAGATCAGACACGGCACACCGCGCCCGCACGAGCTACTTTCTGCCTGTAGTGCCCGGCGCTTCTACGGGCACAATTGCGCTGAGGTAAACTAACAGTTCTTAAATATTTGGTTTTTAAAATTTTTCTTTGTGTCAAAGGATTCAAAGCGACAACAGTCTTGTTTCGACACGAACATCTGTAGCTCTCCCAAAATACTCATGCTATATTCGCAGCCTCAACTAATGGTTTCATCTCTGCAAGAAGCGTGGCTGCTAAATGTAAAGTTTCCTAAAACGTGAGCATGGACATTTTTTTCCAGTGTTAGAAAGGGGCGCGGGGGCACAGTAGCTGCTCCCAAACTCAGCCATGTCTAATGTGGGACCGGGAGCGGTGGCTCAGTGCATCAACTGCTCCTCTGACGCGGAGGTCCTAGGGTTACACTACCTACGATGGCTGGAGTTTGGATACTAGCTTGTCAGCTAGGTCGAATTCAGTCGCTGTCTGGAGGAGAATTCTAACGGGTGGCCGCTCTGATCGGTAGTTTTCCGTGGTTTCTCCGATGAACACCAGGCGAATGTCAAATCAGTACCCTAACAAAAGGGCTACGGACCGTGCGCGATCTTTCCTTACCCTTCCTTACACACACATACACACACAAACACACACACACACTAACATGCACTACACTACCACAAAAGTCGGGTGACCGGACAGGAGCCTTGAGCTTGCTCTGGCTAGGGGGTGCTCCGGTGGTGGGAGATACCTGGTTGAGGGAAACCCCGCTAGTCGACGGTAGGTAGCTGCTGGATCTCACCATCCATTGGGGGAAGATCATCGCCACCTTCCAAGTAAAAACATGCACTAAACTCACGGGAGTAATGGCCTCTGTAGTTGACGCGCCCGGAATCACTAACAATCAATCGAATGTGGGTAAGGGTCTGGGGCTGTAGAAAAGGGATCACTAGTCCCACGGCCGGTAAGTCGGCAGGAGAAGGACGAAAATTTGGCTCCCCAGACAGGAGTGGTCACCGAAAGTAAAAGAAATAAAGGAGAGTTGACTCGAAAGAAAGAGAACATGTGCCACTATCAAACTTCCGAAATAATCACCAGGATGCTTTATAAAGTTGAAAGCGACGAAAATGGAGATTGTGATGTAGACCCAAAGCGACGAAAATGGAGATTGTGATGTAGACCCTTCAGAAGAGGCGACACACTTCTCACTAAACGGGCTAATCGGTGAAAACCATAAAAACTCAATCTGCTCCTATCGATAGAGCTTTGTTTATAAATCGTTTAGCGAGATGCGTTAACGTTTAGCGAGAATAAAAACCCACTCTGCTCCAATTCACGGAGCTTGAGTTATAAATCTGTTAAGTAAACGACAAGCGACAGTTCAATGATTGATAGTTATTTCGGGCGTGTCAACTACTCTGGTCATTAGTCCCGTACGTGTAGTGCGTGTTTATTGCTTGGAAGGTGGCGAGATGCGGCGCCGGGGTTTCCCCCTACTGTCGGCTAGCGGGGTTTCCCCAACCTGGTATCTCCCACCAGCATGTCACTGGCCCAGCCAGGACAAAGTGTCTCCGGGTATATGTGGTAGTGTAGTGCATGTTATTTTAAGGGTGTGTGTAAGGGGGAGGAAGAAAAGATCACGCGCGGTCCATGGCCTGTTTCTTAGGGCCCAGTTGTTGATCGGAGAAACCACGGAAAACTACCGATGAGAGCAGCCAGTCGCTAGAATTCTCCTCCAGATAGCCGATGAATTCCACCTACCTGACAAGTTAGTATCGAGAATCCTGCGACCGTCGGGATTCAAATCTAGGACCTCCCGGTCAAAGGGACTGCAGTGACATAAGGTGATGCACAGAACCACCTCTTTCGGTGGGACAGTTCAAGAATGCGAGTGCTAACCGTGGCTGAATTAGCCACCCCTCAGATGCACGCACGTGCGCAGGAGCAGGATATGATGGTGATCCAGGTTATCCAACCAATAGAAAAACCGAATTCTAGTTAGGACGAGAACAGAAACATTGGAGAAAAATTGGTGGATCTATGCCATAGGACAGGAAATAGGGGATTCGAGTTTTCGTAAAGGGAAAGCTGCACGAGGATAAATACTTAGACTTTCGACTGCGAGGTAAATTCGATATAAAACGTTTGATTTGAGCATTTGACTCCGATGTTAAACACTTCGCTCGCTTCTTCATTGATGAGTACTTTGCTTGCGACTTCGCTGTTAAACACGAAGCTGCTGGTGTGGATGGTGTACATTTAACATGAAGCAGAATTGATCGCGGACTTGGAGCTACGCGTTTGTGTGAGGACGAGGGCACAGCCGTCACGCTATAGAACAATCCGGCTGTTGTCATGCAGTGACAATCACCGCGTCTGCTGACGCCGCAGATGTGTAAAGTTCGCTGATCGAGTGCTTTTACGTAATATTTACGCAATGGAAGAGCCTTTTTTCTATCGATGTGTTATTTCAGTAGCCGAGAGAGTCAGAACGTAAAAGCACGAGCAGACCAAAATCTCGCGGATAAACAAGAAAAGGCAAGACAAAGAGCATTAGAAGATGAGAAAAGAAAAGAGAAACAACAGTGTGAAGTGTCTACATCTTCAGCTGTACCTCCTTCATAGTCTTAAATTTCAGATAACGAACTTCTAACTTCAGATGAAATCATTGTTAGTGAATATTCGAGAGTATGTCAATACAGGAAGCTGCAAGCTGCACCGAAGTTTTCATTACCCCTAAACGAATGGTTTAGATAGATGTCAGCTGATAGATTCTGTATACATATTTCATCAGAGGCACTTGACCACAATACCCAAAGAACTTTCTAATAATAAATCTTATATTCTTCGAATCAGACACAATAACAAAAGAGAATGTTAAGAAACAATGCTTCATGTAAAGTACTCTCAAGAATTAAAAAGTTTAAAATTCAGGGGGCTTAGAGAATATCATTTTTGGAGAAAATTGGCTGAACGATTTATCCGCTAGCGTTGTTCACCGACAGACGGACAGACGTTTTGACGTGAATCATTTTTCAGTGTCAAGAACCCACGAAACATGGATTTCGCTAAACCATGTGTTAGATGATTTTTTTTTTAATTTAGTATCTGAATTCATCCATTTTTTCGTTGGCAATGGGTTGTAATAAGAGATTTTCTTTCGAGAATTCGTTATTACATAACTTTTCCTCTATCGCGGTGGCCGTAGCGAGAAAGTAGAATGTTAAATAAGAGTATACAAAACATGAATATTTTCATTCTGGGAATCACGGCAATCCTATGTTGTTAGTAGTTCATAGGTGGCAATGATATATCAAAATAATATTCAACACGAAAATGATCTCAAATTTGTAGTTTCACTGTATATAAATAAATAACTGAATGAATAAAGGAGTGAATACATAAAAAATAGAAATAAAAATAAATAAAAAATTTTATTTATTTATTTTTTATTTATTTAGTCAAAAACAGTCAAAAACTGTATGTGACGTACGGGGAAGAAAATCATCTGCGCACGCTTTCTTGAGTTTCAGAATCACTTCCCAATAATTCCCAATAATTTTCCCAATAATTCCCAATAATTTTCGTTGCCAAATTATAGAAAACTTATTTTTAACGGTAAAGGAACGAGCAGATTTGATTTTTCTGTATTTTAACAAAATAGAAACTCACCCTAAGCTCTACTACCACTACAAGCAAAAGGAAAGTTCAACAAAACGTGCGCATAGTGAAGCTACATTTACTAATAGAAATAAAAAATAAATAAATATCTTTATTGGTGTCTTATTAAAGAAAATAAAGCATATTTATTAAAATTAAGCAGATTTATAAACTTTTCATCTTAATTAATGTAAACAATTGTGTTATTATTTTTTACGGATGGAACGTAATCTTATGTAGAGACAGTTTTCCACCAGGTTGGCTGAGTTCCCTCACTGAAGAAACAGTTGCACAAGCCAATCCACTGGAACCTAGAAGTTTGGCATACACACGAAGTACATTCAGCACTATAGTATGATTGCTACGGGCTCTAGTCGTAAAGCAGACTTTAAAGTGCAGTTAAAATCTCGTACATAATGACGCTCAAAGGCTGAGTTTGAATTCTTTAATGAACCGTATCCTAGAATCTACGTCAGAAACCACAAAGGGAGGTTATGTTAGCGATAAACGTAAAGTTCCGGACGTTGCCATGAAATGCCACGGATCACCCAATGAAACTTGTCAATGAAAGAAGCAAATAATGCAAGACGTTTTTGTACATTGATATCAATTTGATCGCCTGAGTATTGTAACAAATCTATATATATATAAAAGAAAGTCGTGTTAGTTACACTATTTATAACTCAAGAACGGCTGTACCGATTTGGCTGAAAATTGGTGAGCAGGAAGCTTAGAGCCAGGAGACGGACATAGGAAACTGTTTATCCCGTTCGACAGCGTTCCTGTGTGAGAACGCACGTTTTCGCGTGATTTCGCATGTTTTCGCGTGAAGGTACTTAACTGAAGAGTGCAACCTATGCACCAAAATACAGGAACAATAATGAATGATTAATCTACTTAATTTTTTTAGTTGTATTTTCTAATAAACAATTTAACTTAATAAATTCCAAAATCTGCTTATTTATTGCCTTTAACAGCCGGTCCCTATGATTACAGCTTTATATTTCTCTCTTAAACAAAAATCAATTCAAAAAAACGCTCTGGTACGTAATAGATTTTTTAATTATCTATTTAATATCAATTTTTTTTGAAATTCTTCTTTGTTTGAGAGAAAAACACAAATCTGCAATTGCTTTATTATCACGAGTACAACAAGGATAGTACAGTTTCTCACAGTGAGTGCGACGCGAGAAAAAGATGGGACCGGCTGTTAAGACGGAACAGAGTTCGCCGGGTAAGCTAGTCTATATATATAAAAGAAAGTCGTGTTAGTTACACTATTTATAACTCAAGAACGGCTGTACCGATTTGGCTGAAAATTGGTGAACAGAAAGCTTAGAGCCAGGAGACGGACATAGGATACTGTTTATCCCGTTCGACAGCGTTCCTGTGTGAGAACGCACGTTTTTGCACGTTTTCGCACGTTTTCGCGTGATTTCGCATGTTAGCGGTCATTGTTGCCTGTTGTAACTAATTGTTGTAACGCAGCACTGATAAAAGGGGTTAATGATAGCCGCCTTTCGTTTGCCGTTATCTATATATATAAAAGAAAGTCGTGTTAGTTACACTATTTATAACTCAAGAACGGCTGAACCGATTTGGCTGAAAATTGGTGAGCAGGATGCTTAGAGCCAGGAGACGGACATAGGATACTGTTTATCCCGTTCGACAGCGTTCCTGTGTGAGAACGCACGTTTTCGCACGTTTTCGCGTGATTTCGCGGGTTTTCGCACCTTTTCGAGGGTTTTCGCACGTTTTCATGCGTTTTCGCACGTTTTCACGCGTTTTCGTATGTTTGGGCGGAACGGAGTTCTCTGTTAAGGCGGAACAGAGTTCGCCGGGTCAGCTAGTCTATATATATAAAAGAAAGTCGTGTTAGTTACACTATTTATAACTCAAGAACGGCTGTACCGATTTGGCTGAAAATTGGTGAGCAGGAAGCTTAGAGCCAAGAGACGGACATAGGATACTATTTATCCCGTTCGACAGCGCTCCTGTGTGAGAACGCACGTTTTCGCACGTTTTCGCGTGCTTTCGCATGTTTTCGCGTGAAGGTACTTAACTGAAGAGTGCAACCTATGCACCAAAATACAGGAACAATAATGAATGATTAATCTACTTAATTTTTTATTTGTATTTTCTAATAAACAATTTAACTTAATAAATTCCAAAATCTGCTTATTTATTGCCTTTAACAGCCGGCCCCTATGATTACAACTTTGTATTTCTCTCTTAAACAAAAATCAATTCCAAAAAACAAAAAAAACGCTCTGCTACGTAATAGATTTTTTAATTATCTATTTAATATCAGAACGTTTTTTAAAATTCTTCTTTGTTTGAGAGAAAAACACAAATCTGCAATTGCTTTATTATCACGAGTGCAACAAGGATAGTACAGTTTCTCACAGTGAGTGCGACGCGAGAAGAAGACGGGACCGGCTGTTAAGGCGGAACAGAGTTCGCCGGGTCAGCTAGTCTATATATATAAAAGAAAGTCGTGTTAGTTACACTATTTATAACTCAAGAACGGCTGTACCGATTTGGCTGAAAATTGGTGAGCAGGAAGCTTAGAGCCAGGAGACGGACATAGGATACTGTTTATCCGGTTCGACAGCGTTCCTGTGTGAGAACGCGTTTTTGCACGTTTTCGCGTGATTTCGCATGTTAGCGGTCATTGTTGCCTGTTGGCTGCGTCACGAATGAAGTTGAAGCCATCAACTATCCAACTGAATTTTTAAACTCCTTGCATGTGCCTGGCTTACCACGGCACAATTTACGCGTAAAAGTTGGCTCCGTAGTAATCATGCTTCGAAACATAAACCAACCAAAACTCTGCAACGGTACGCGTTTGGTGGTTAGAAAATTGATGAACAATGTAATTTACGCGACGATACTGAAAGGAAAATTCAAAGGTGAGGAAGTTCTCATTCCGAGGATTCCGATGATCCCAACCGATATGACGTTTCAATTTAAAAGACTTCAATTTCCGATCCGTCTTGCATTCGCCATGACCATCAACAAATCACAAGGCCAATCCTTGAATGTTTGTGGTTTGAATATAGAATATCCATGTTTTCCCATGGTCAGTTATATGTGGCATGTTCACGGCTCGGAAGATCATCTGCGTTGTTTGTTTTTGCGCCTGATAATAAAACAAAAAATGTCGTGTATCACAAGGTACTTAACTGAAGAGTGCAACCTATCCACCAAAATACAGGAACAAAAATGAATGATTAATCTACTTAATTTTTTATTTGTATTTTCTAATAAACAATTTAACTTAATAAATTCCAAAATCTGCTTATTTATTGCCTTTTACAGCCGGTCCCTATGATTACAGCTTTGTATTTCTCTCTTAAACAAAAATCAATTCCAAAAAAACGCTCTGCTACGTAATAGATTTTTTTAATTATCTATTTAATATCAGAGCGTTTTTTTTAAATTCTTCTTTGTTTGAGAGAAAACACAAATCTGCAATTGCTTTATTATCACGAGTGCAACAAGGATAGTACAGTTTCTCACAGTGAGTGCGACGCGAGAAAAAGATGGAACCGGCTGTTAAGGCGGAACAGAGTTCGCCGGGTCAGCTAGTATTTTCTAAAATACGTTTTAAAGACGTTTTATTCACATTATACAGAATTAATAATAAATATTAGCTACTCGTATTTGGGCAACGATTTAGATTTTAGAATACATGTTCCATTAGAAATACCGAACACAACACACTGTAACAGCCTTTTCCATGATTTTCAAAAGGTGTAATGGGTACTTACTCTAATGTCCTAATGTACTCTCTCTCTCATATATATATATATATATATATATATATATATATATATATATATATATATACGGCCCACACGTTGGGCGCCCATGTAATGTGGTCTTACTAATGATGTATTCTCTACACCCGTTCTACCTGCCTGTTCTTATTTATGATTATAACGCCCTCACGTTGGGCGTCCAATGTAATGGGTCCTCTAATGTTCTCTCTCTCTCTCTCTCTCTCTCTCTCTCTCTCTCTCTCTCTCTCTCTCTCTCTCTCTCTACTCGTCACGTGCACTATCTTTGCCCTGCCTAGCTCTAACTTGCAATTGGGTGCCACAATACCTTCGCTTATCGGTTGCCCGTACCTCTGCTAGCTCGAATAATCATTCACAACCTACCTGGTCGTAGTCCGCGCGCTCACTCCATACGGAGTTGAGGTAAGGGTCCGTTTCGTTCGTGCCTGGGTCAAATTCTATACAACTATTTAATAAAAACACATGAATTCAAGGCAATTATGAGCCATGTGGGATGCTCATACATTTAATTTTGGATTTTTGTTTGCTTATATCCGATCCATAAACACAATCTGCCTCTCCGGCTTGCGAAAACGTGACAACACAAATACATAAATGTACAGAAAAAATAAATACAACCATGCACACTGAAAACATAATACTAAAATCTCATGCATACATCAGAATGCGCATTCTGTCGTGACCCCCCTTTTTTTTTTTTTTGCTTTTATCTTATCCTTAATCTAATATCATGACTTCGTCTTCGACAGAATTTTTTTCTTTAGACTTGCGCGTGAACAAACAACAACAACAAAAAAAACAGTAATTGCACAATTCGTGCCACTTCCCTTTTCGCAGCGATGTCACTTCCTGTCAGCGCCCGTCGTTGCTAGTTGTAACGTGCATTTTTCATGCACGCAGTTCTCGTTCAGCTGCCATCGGATCTCAGATGCACTCGTCCATTTAAAAATTACCAAATGTACTTCCGTTTATTGTTCCTTGCATTAATCGCGTCTTCCCTAAACGTTACTTCTATTTTCTTTCGCGACGTATTTAGATTTTGCGACGCTCCTGTTTCCTGCGCCTAACTTGCGCGAATGCTGGCCATGCGGATTTTTTTCGTGAATTTCTAAATAAATTGAACTGAATTTTAGCTCGACCTAATTTAAACAATTGATGTTACACAACCGAAAATAACTCAAAAACTTTTGCATTAGACTTCCGCGAAATTTCTCCAAAAATTTAACACTGCATCCAAACGCGTGCGATCCTCATCAAACCCAAACTCTTTCTGTCTGTAACACAGTTTGCATTGTTGGTCCACACAATCCAAGTGACTGTCTTTTTATTCAACACACGCCCATCACCATAAGAAAATGTTCGAAAACGTTTACATTTTCACCGTTTTCGGGCATCTTGCGTCTTATTATCTGTTTCATAATTTTACTAGCTTTCATTTGGTAGTCGTCACATTACCGAATTCCCCTTTCCTGTTCTCCTTTTTCCAAAAACCTTTATTTTTCGTCTTCTCAACTCGTGATGACGTCACTTACATTTTCAGTCGCTCCTTCAATTCTTTCTTAATCCGCTATGCTATGAAACTGGATAAAATTTTATTCCGAGCCCTACATAAATTCCCCCGCGCCGTAACTAATTTTGCCCTGATCTAAATATTTTTCTCTATAATTTCTGAAAGTTTGACCAAAATCCACCCAGGCATTCACTGGATATTCAATAAAAACTCGTCTTGTTGTATACTTTCAGAGGTACAACAATGGTCACCATGTCTTCAATCTTCGCCGTGTTATACATGCGATTTATACAACTTGTAATATTTACGGAACCCGTGGCTCGAATAACGTGATTCTTGGTTCAAAATGTTCCTAAATTTGGGTTCTATTCACTGTTCATAATGCCTATGTCCGCCCCTTTTGTTTTCTATCACTTTCCTAATAATTATTATTACGCGGCGCTGTTGTCTATTGTTTATTTCATTATTGGCTCCTCTTATATAGACGTTCCGTGTTCCATGCATTCTTGCGGGCTAGTCTCACAAATCATTACAAAGGCGACCTTAAATATTCATTTTTGAAATAAATCTAGTTAAGATGTTAATGCATCCTATAAGTCTATGAAAAGCAGTAACTCACATTGTCCCCAAAGCTATTTGATCATTTGTAAAAATGTATTTGAAGTCTTTAGAATTTTTTTTCTTTTTCAGAATTGCGGTTTCCAGCACTAGAACATTTAGCCGCTCTGCTTGCAAAAACTATGCTGCCTGCATACTAGAATTTTTGTTAATCTATCGCACCTCAGTTATTTTGCAATTAACGGTCTTCATTTTTAATATATTATTTTTTTCTGGAACTAAGCATCTCACCTTTTCCAGTTCCTTATGAAATAAATCACATTTGTTCCATCAATGCCAATTATATTATTTAATATATTTGTTTTGGATACCAAAAAAATTTGCAATTTCTAAGATTCAGTTTACATTAATTTTGTGATTTTTCCATTGCCATTTTGAATCAGTATTGCCTCACATTGTAATCCAAGTTGTTACAGGCACAAAATACAACACACAATCTTGCATCGTCCTCATTCATACTGGTATTTTGATATTACGAGCAATTTTCTACGAGACATATTCAACGCCAATGAAAATTATTAATTTAATTTCGTAGCAATTCTGGAATCAAAACTAAAAATCAAGAGGAAGTTTCATTTTAAAAAAATTAAGTATAATAATTAGTTCGGGTATAATTTCCGCTTTATTCTCCGCAAAACTAATTCGATTCATATTATTGGCAGAACAGCAAACGTGCATGTTGGAGTGTGATCACGTTTTCAATACGATCTAAAAGCCAGATACAGTTCCGGCAGCGTTTAAGCGACTCTGAAAGTTCTCACACCACGTGCTGTAATACGTCATGTGACTTGGTCCAATGCAATCCGATTGCGAGGATTTGTTTACTTTCTCACAGCCAGAGTTCAACGTTGTCGCTTATCTGGCTCACACGAAGTCGCGGAGGCGGTAAGGTTCGGCTGTGACGAAGGTTTTGAACATATCATGACGTGTCATCGTCTGTTAGTAGGTGTTAATGTCTTGAGATTTCATTTATCTGCCATCCAGGTGGTGCCAGGGGCGTAGTAATGTGTGGCAACAGCGTGTCGAACAGAGTCGCTTAAACGCTGCCGGTAGGTGGCTGGTGCTCTGAGGTTCGAGTGTAGTAGCAAGCATGGTTCAGCGGGATCGAGTTCCCTGTTTGCAATATTTTTACTCAAACTTGCGCGAAAAGTACTGAAATTTTCGATTGATTGATTGATTTTTTCGTGTTTCCGGGCGCGTCAACTGCTTTGGTCATTAGTCCCGTTAGTGTAGTGCATGTTTTTTTCGGGAGATGGCGGTCATCTTCCCCCGCTGGATGGCGAGATCCGGCGCCGACCTACCTTCCGCTAGTGGGGTTTCCCCCTAACCACGACTCTCCCACCAGCGGGGCACCACACCAGCTGGGACAAGCTTTAAGCTCTCAATCGGTCTTCCGGAATATGTGGTAGTGTAGTGCATGTTAGTGTGTGTGTGTGTGTGTGTGTGTGTGTGTGTGTGTGTGTGAGGGAAGACGATGGGACTAGGAAGAGGAAGGACAGATCGCGCGCGGTCCGTGGCCCGTTTGTTAGGGTACTGCTCCGGCATTCGCCTGGTGTTGATCGGAGAAATTTTCGAAAAATTGTACGTGACCTTATTTCAAAATCTATCTTTAAGGAACAGTTTTCATTAAAGTAAAAATCTCTACCGTTAATATTTTAGTTGTAGGAAGTCTCGGATATATTTTTTAACTTTTGAAATTTTCGAAAAATCAGGGTTTTCAACGAACATGAGATCTACGCCATTCTCTTAAATGTGCTTCACACTATTCAACAACAAAATTTATTCAAAAACGATGAAGCCATTTTTTTGAAAATGTCCCAGACGCTTCATGTAAAATACCCATTGGTTTCATATTTAAGGGGCCGCGACATCTGACACATCGATTGAGAAATATCAATTCTGGAGAAACAGAACAGAAAAAAAACGTTTAGCGGCTAGCGTTGTTCACAGACGGAGAGACGTTTTGCCGTCATTCGATTTTTTGGTATCAAAGACCACAAGACACAGATACTGGCTACCCCCGTGTTAAAGGATTTTTTCTAAATTTAGCAACTGGATTTATCCCCTTTTTCGTTACCAGGGAAGCAATAAATGTTATTCTGTGAAAATTTCCTTTTTTTACAGCATTACGTAACTTCCTCTCCACTACGTAGGGAAAAAGTAAAAATATAAAAGTACAGTTCATGTATCCAAATGGCATCGTTCGGTGCAACTGAAATCATACGTAGAATTACATGGCAACATTAAAAGTTCAAGGGTAAATTTATCGTGCTGCATCACCACTGCCAGATTCAGATCACAAATATTTCCAATGTTTTTCAAACTGATGAACAAGTTGATCAACGTCGTCGATTCAATGCCAACGCTAGTCGAGAAATTGTGGCTGTGTTTCAAAATTTGTTCGATCAACACAAGGAATTAGTTCGACTCTTCATAACGCCCCTCGGGCGATTGACAACTGATGATTACGTTGTTACCATTAGTGCTGACAAAACACCTCTCGGCCATCACGAATGACAATACAACGCACCAACAATTAAAAAAGAGGCGATCGTCATTGTTGACAAATAATTTAACTCGCGTGATATAGTTCTTTAATGTAAGGATGGTTTAATGAACCTCCGAAACTCATTGCCCATACAAAGCATTGCAATACCTAATTTTTTCTGACTAGGAGAAGATAGTTTTCATTTCAATATCACAATGAGAAATCTACAAACATGATGAGAGGAATAAGAAAGTATGTGCCATGAATTACTATTTAGATCTATTGATGATTCGTGAGAACACAGATAATCACAGTTTGAAATGACAATTGTTCCATCAATACATTCTCGATATGTACGCACAAATCGAGACAGAACGACTTCTCGTCATTAGGTTGAATCAAACCAAATTGCGCTCAGAAAAATATATTCATTTCCGCGACGAAACTCTTACCCCATCCATGCCCTCACATCTTCCCAGTCAGCTTCCCTCCCCATCAGCCCAGTCCATGCAAGTTTCACAGCCCCACGCTTTTGCACGACCAAGCCACTTCACCCATCACCACTTGGCTCTGGTCGGTCCTCTCCTCAATCTCCCCCCCTCCAGTAGTCCACACTGCGCAACGCTGCGCCAAAGTGACAAATGCGCCAAAGCGACGAATGCACCAAAGCGATGAAAGCGGCGAATTTGCAGAAGCGACGAGTGCGCCGAAGCGCCGAATGCTCCGAAGCGCCGAATGCGCTGAATGCGCCGAAGCGCCAACAGCGCCGAAGCGACGAATGCGCTGAAGCGACGAATGCGCCGAAGTGACAAATGCGCCGAAGCGACAAATGTACCGAAGCGACGAATGCGCTTAAGCGACAAATTCGCCGAATCTTCAAATGCGCCGAAGCGACGAGTGCGCCGAAGTGACGAATGCGCCAAAGCGACGAATGCGCCAAAGCGACGAATGCGCCAAAGCGACGAATGCGCCAAGCAACGAAAGCGACGACGTGACGAATGCGCCGAAACGACGAATGCGCCTAAACGACGAATACGCCAAGCGACGAATGTGCCAAAGCGACGAATGCAAAGAATGCGCCGACGTTAAGACTGCGCCGAAACGACGAATGCGCCGAAGCAACGAATACGCCGAAGCGACGAATACGCCGAAACGACGAATGCGCCGATGCGACGAATGCGCCAAAGCGACGAATGCGCTGCGCCGCCCCGCCCCTCGGGGGGTCATTGGGAAATTCCGAGCGGCTTGTTAATCTGATATTACATGTATTACATACGGGAGTGTTCACACACCTTTAGGGCCAAATGCCATGTATGCAAATAATCACTGCGAGCTCTGCTCGATTGAACAACGAATAAAAACCGAAACAAGGGTTGATGCAACGAAGCATTTAAATATTATCTTTTATTTCCGAGTAAATCCATTCTCGACGTTTGCTATTAATTTGAAATTGCTACATTAAGTAATTTTGTGCCGATGATACGACGATACGACCAAAACAACTATAATGTGTATAATATATAATGATGGTAATCAACGGTTTTGGTATGTAAAGGAAGAAAGTGAAGAATCTTTTATATAACTAGAAATATATGGCATAATTCTTCTATTCGTGAGATCTTGCAGACAAGTTGTGTGAATTTGCATGGTCGCTAGCAATTTTAATATAGTACTTACGGACAGCAGTTTTGTCTTCACTGCTTCTGAAGCCCTTAATGTCTTTTCTTTCGTACTTCAGATGTAGATCGACCAATTGACTTTTGTTTAGGGAACATAAATGTCCACAATGCTCGCAAATTTGCTGAAAATTATAAATAAATGAAGAATTTACTATTTGAAAGACTATGAGAACTGAAATCGATTAAACTCACAGAAGTACTTTTGTCTTGTTATAAAAAAAATTATGAACTTCTATTTCGCTTCAATATGTTTAATAATCAGATGGTATTGTAATCATTAAACAGTATTTGCACATTTTATAAATGTCAAAATTCAGCTTTTAACGTAGCAGTTGCAAACTTCTTGCCCAGTTCAGGAGAACACGTTCGCCATCAAATCTGTTAAATCTGTAACTAATAAACAATTCGTTAGTTCACCTGGAAATTCTTTATTGAATTTAGTAATGTATAAGTTCACAAAAGAATTTTTACGTCAAGTTCACTTTTATATTGACTATTTCACTCATCTCTGTCCAGGTCGTAAGTAACCAATGATAAGCAAGAATATATTCAAATTAAACCATTCTCAGATGTCTGCCACCATATGATTATCACTTTCTTTGCCTTTTGCACTCCACTTTAATCACTTTGTTTCCTTTTTTAAGATAAAGATAGCAAGTGTTTTAGGTCCATAATAGCTTGTGAGCATCAGTATAATATTAAAATGTGTCGTTTTGGTAATGTTTAAAACTCTAAAATAGAATTTATTATCAAAAATTCAGTGCCGAAAACAGCCAAAGAATCAGAGAAATTGTGTGGAAGCAATTTCAAGCATTTTGCAAAGAAATAAAATACAAATGGAGGACTTAAAGTACGCATGAAGAAATTACACTTCTTTTAGGCAGTTAATATGCCAATTTTAGATGATGAACAGTACCGAAAATATTCTATCAAAAGTATGTGGAACGTTAGAAACAAAATTATTCAGAAACATACTTCAATGAGTACACACGTGTGTTCAATCCATTCGAAACTAACTAATCCCACTGCTAATTCAGCCATCCTCAGTACATCTTTCATTTCAAATACTTCCACAGAATACCAAGACATGAAAAATTCAACTTCCTACATCTTTAATAATTGTTTTTTGGAAGTTTTATTACCATAAAATCGAAATATATTTAAAATAATTTTCTGTTAAACTGTTATTCATATTTTACTTGTTTACAATATATTCCAGGAGGCAGTGATAACTCGGAGCTGAATGGAAGTTTCACATATTCCAGTAGCTATTTTTTTAAAATCGTTTATTACATGTTCAATTACATATAGTTTTTCAGGAGTTTGAAAAATTTACATTGAACTTTTTTGGGAAGAGTAGGAATTTTGAGTAATATTTCTATTTTTTATCATTCCTGTGATTTTAATTGTCCATTCGATTCATGTAATATCTTAATTCGTGACATAGCCACACTAAATATCACTCGAAGTGCAGTGATATTACTTATGATAAGCGAAGTCATTACATGGGAATTTACTTCTTTCTTTTAAACATCTAGAAAAGTATATTAATAGCTTACCCGCCCAGGGTTGCCCTGCCTTTCGTCTAAGTTAGAATCTTGAAGTTAGAAACGTTTGAATATTTTTGGGGGGAAATAAAGGAAAAGTAAAATTCAGGTTTTGATCATATTTTTGTGGGCCAATATTTAAAGATTCCAGAAACTTGTATTTTTAATATTCAAAAGTAAAAATCTTTTGAATATCTATTCTTTCTTTGAGATATGGAGAGAAATATAAAAGAAAATATATATTTGTCCCTCTTCCCTGCCCTTGGGGACGAAATTTGTTTTTAGATATTCACGTTAGTAATATCTTGAAGTTAGAAACTTTTGATTATTTATTTTTATTGGGAAATAAAAGAAATGTGAAAAATATGTTTTAATTCCGTTTCGTCCCCCTGTGAACGCGGTTCATGGTCCGTTTGTTAAGGTACTACTCCAAACTTCGCCTGGAGAAACATTGGAAAATAGCGATCAGAGAAGCTGCTGAGCTATTCCTTCAGACAGCGACAGAATTTGACCTCATATAAACGTTTCAACAAACTCTTAAAATTTGTGAGTATAAATAAGATACGTAGTAAAATTATTCATTAAATTTTAATTTTATATCGTGTTATTATATAACACGAGAATAAAAACTTCTTTAAAATTCAATTACTCGCAAGACAACCATTTTAAATTTATGAAAATATGCAATAATGTTGCATTCAGGATGTTCTAGAAGCTGGCAGATCTTTAAAAACAGTCATGTACAATTTTTTTGAAAAAACGAGCTGATGTTTTACAACAAACTTTGTTTAAAGCAAGAATCGCTATCTCCAATTCGGTGGTTTTCAAATGTTCATTTTTTGGCATTTTCGAAAAATCCCAATAGCTGAAACACAGATTACTTACGGCACTTACAGATTGATGCATTGGACCAACTCCGACATGCACTGAGGTTACTGGGAATTTGTAATGGAGCATCTTGAATTCTTCTAGCGTTGCCAGTAGAGTTTGCCTCCAGTGTCCACCTACAGGAGCACAACAACAACAGGCATCAATATTGTAACGAAAATTGCGTCATCTGCCCCCGACACTCTGGATGGTTCCGTGGTATGCGCGGATGGCGACATCTGCCGGCGCCCCCCCCCCCCAAACTAGATGATCCCAGAGTGTTCGCGATGTTTATCGCAAGTTCCAGAAAATTCTGGGTGGGTGCCTGCCGCGTAAATACGTCTTTTTCATAGCAAATTTGCGAGTTTTCGGAAAATTTTATTCGAAGTAATTTAAAGCACTTTATCTCACAAATGCAAAGTGTTTACAAATTGCTGGAAATGTGTATATTAACGGCGTGGAAGATATTTCGATTTTTTGTGTGTAATTTTTGAAAAAACGAAACAAATAATACAACAAAATAAATTTTAAGTGATACATGACAGTGCAATTAGCACTGCCCATTGGAAAAGTTAGAAGAAAAAATTGGGAACAGTTTTTGAAAAACTGGCTTTTGAGCTGACTGTTGCGGTTCCTTTGCACAGTTTCAAGATGGCGGTCCGCGCTGCGCGATGGCTCACTGGTGATCAACGGAGCCGCCGTCGAATTTCCTTTCTGAGTGGTATCTATTCTGTGGCACTAGCAGCGCCTGCGCAGGGGAAGGTGTTTTTCCACGCGGTCGTGCGCACGTGCTGGGGCGCCCAGCGCTCGCCCTCGGCGCGGAGGGCGATTGGTCGCGGGCGCTGCCATTGCGCTTCCGCGCCGCCTCTGATTTACGGCGCCCGCGCCGGGCCGCCCACGGCGCTTAATGGCGCAGACGGGTCGCGACCACCTATAAAGCACTGGCGGGGGATATGAAACCGGTGTCTAGTTGCCCAGTTCTTCGAAAGGTATTTTAGTGAAGCTAAAATTCTACACTTCCCATCGCTAAGTTAAAGACTCGGACTGAAACGAAACAGCGTGGAAATACCAGGTTGAGAGGCCGCTGACCGGGCCGAAACTCCTCCGAGTAAAAAAATCGTGGGTTTGGCACAGCCATCCCCTCTTTGCATTTTGCACGGAATCAAGGGAGACGAAATTACGTAACCGAGTGCAACTAATAACACAGGTACTCAAAGAAAACGTTATCAGATCCACACACTTGGCACTTATTCCTCTGTGTATTTGGACGTGCTAAATACGAATCTAAAGCCAGATTTGCACCACCACCTTCCATTTTTTTTAAATCGTAAAAAACCACTGTTAAATTGTAGATTGTAATTTCGAGGGTGCTTTTTGCGATATAGAAAATGGAGAGTGGTGGCGCAATTCTGGCTTCAGATTCAGCGCCTCAAAATACGCAGAGAAGCATGTGTCAAATCTTCTGGTCTGACAACAACCTTCGAAAACAAAAAAAATACAATTTCACGGTGGTTTTTGCGATTTAAGAAAAACTATAGGGTAATACCGCAATTTTGGCACGTGCGATCACGTAAAACCTTCATTATAAAAAAGTATTAAGTCATTACAAACTACATTTCTCATTATTAGAGCTGTGATTTATATGCATTTGCATATTTTTCTGTTAACTAAAACATCCTGTTTCAACAAATTGTATACGTTTTGAGCCATTTAAAACCAATTTAAGCAATTTTTATTTCGCATATCTTCTCATATACCACCATAATTGCATATTTGGGCCATATTTGCATATTTTTGTTGCATATTCACCCCTCATCCACGAAAAGAAGCCCAATAGTTGTAGTTCCGTAAGTGTGTAAGCGGCTCTGACAGTTCTCTCGCCACGTATTGAGGTTCATCATGCGACCTGCTCTGAAGCAATGGGCTTCCGAGGATTTGTTTGCGTTGCCACAGCCACGGATCAGCGTTGCCGCTCGCCTGACTCGAACGAAGTCGCTCGAAAAGCACGTTCACATCTGTCATCGGCAGTATCAGTCGAAATGAAATGTGCATCCGCCGAGCGTCTATGCGTGCCCTCACACACGGCGCAAACGTGGAGTGGTGTTAAGAGTCAGGCCCATGACTTTGTGACACAGACGATCTGGGAGTGCGTCTTTTGTTCGCTGAGTAGTGAAAGAGACGAGCCGGAGCTGGTGCATAATGTTTTCAACGCCTGAGATTTCAACATTTTCTACATTACGCTTTTTATTTATTTTTACATTTACACATTACATTACATTTTCCCCCATATTTTCCTTTTTAATTGCATGTATTACCGAATATATTTACACATATGTGCATATTTTGCTGTTTTTATTGCATATAATTCACAGCACTACTCATTACACAATCATAGAAACAAAGCAATTTATCCAATGAAAAATGTTTTATAGTATTTTTCTCTTCACTGATGTTATTTCCAAAAGAAATATTGATAAATTAGTTGTTACCCATTTACTATTGATTGCGAAGAACATTTTTTGCCTCCGTAATTTTCTCAAATATTATGGCATCGAATTAAAAGAACAAGGAGCTTTTGGACATATAGTACTGAAGCTTTCAAATGTGTCTCAGGGCAATCGCAATATATCGTAATAAATGATTAATATATCTGAATAAACGAGTAATGTGTGTATAAAGGCTGCTATGTTGACAATCAGTTTTTTAGTATCCTTTTTACTTATTACTCTAACGTTGTACGTATTGTAGAAGTTGCATCTTCACAGAAGCTATTTTATAATTTTTTGATATTCAGTAACTTTGCATGCACGAAATCTGAGAATATCAAATTTCGTCGCAATCACAGCAGAGAATTTGCAGCGTTAAAATTGGGCGTGATTGTTTTAGTTCAAGAAGTTGAATAGTACTGATGATAGCTGACACAGCGGTAACATTCTTTTACATAAGAGACATCTTACCAAATTTCTTCTAATGAATGCGTGAATTTCGGAATTAACAACAATTTATGTACGAAGAAATATTGATATGTAATTACGTATGTAAAAAAAACTTAACATGCTCTCATATTCAGTAAAAGAAAACTGCCACTAATGTAAATTCAGCTCGCCACCTTACAGCACAGGCGCCGGAAACACGTGAATCAGTACGCATCTCACATTCAAGACTCAGTTTTAAAATAAACATAATACTTATCGCACAAAAAGTAAATTCAGTGTAATGTTTATTTGACAATTTTTTTACAGAAGAGCACACAGCACTCCACTTCCTAATTTCATTATTTCTCGCAGCGAACTATATTTTCGTCGAACGAGGAGATCACAAAATGAAGCGTCGAAGCCATTTACAAGTTAGCTAACTGCAAACCAACGAGTGGAGGAAGGAAAGTCTAATGGGCTGAAGGACACAACGACCACACAACCTCCAGTTATGTTGCCTGCGCTAGCTGTTAACATTTTGGGAGAGCGTGCTGTTAAGCCATTACCTCCCGCGCGAGTCCAACTTCCAATTACCCCGCCGCATCGCTCCTGGCGGATGCATCACTCTCCGGGCGGGCGGCGCGCCGCGGCGCAGCCAAGCGGAGGAGTTGGCAAGGCGCGCGGTCTTTTTCGCGCCGAGGGAGGGAGCGGAAGGGCGGATGAATTTCAAGCCCGCCATGAAAATTTCATGTATTTAAATTTTCCATCCCCGCCTACCGGCAGCTCGTCTCCACGGCGAGGGTGGCGACAGCGGCGGAGGAAGACCTGCCGGCGTCGGCGATTGCGGAAGAGATGGTGGTGGTGGTGTGGTGGTGGTGACGGTGGAGACGACGACTCAGGGCAGTGTTGCCAGGTTAGGGGTTTCCTTCCTAAATTCAGGGCTTTTTGGGTCTTTAATGGATGTTTTAGAGGTAAAAATTATTTGGAGGTTTTTGTTGGGGGTTTTCTTTACGTTGTTTAAAGGTTATTTTTCTTAAAGTATCAATTGTGTATCAAAAAATCCAAAAGTAGTTCCCTATAATAATTGCAGGTATATTAATTTAAATATAACTAAGTAAAGTAAAAACACCTGTCGGCGTATACAATCATTTGAATTCATTCTTTTGTTTAAAACTGGGTCGTTATTTGTCACAGCCAAAAATATGGTAGAAGAGGGCAATACATTTGATGAAAAGGATAGAATCACAGCAATAAACACACAATGGAAACAACGATTTCGGTTGAAGGAACGTTTTTACGAAGAGGTAGCATTATCTCCTTTTCAGTCATTACAATGAGTGCAACAAAGACATCTCTTTAAGTTTTGTAACTTGTATCCAGAATGAAACACTTTCAAAAAAATATACAGTGTCCGAATATATGTTCATTATTTTATAAATAGTTGATGATAAATACATATTTTGTATATTTTGCAAATATGTGTTTAATCTAAAATATAAATATCATCATATACAATTAATAATATTTTTCGTATTCCATACCTCCTCCATTCGTTTCCGTTTCCATGCCTCCTCTTATGTTTAAATCATGAAATAATATTTTTTTGCATTTGTTTAAATGTTTTTTGACGTTTTGGTGGTTTCTGCAACGCTATCTAGGGGGAAATGCTTAAGTCTACCTGGCAGCCCTGACTGCAGCGCCTATGGCTTCTGGTCCTCGCGCAACGCAGTGCCTTCGCTTCGCACGTTGCCTTCGCTCCACGTCACCCCCGCAGCTTGTTCTCTCGATCCCTTCTGTACTTGCTTTGATTGTGATATTACCTCAACAAATACGACCGGGAGAGATGGCTCAGAGCATCAACTGATGTCACTGCAGTTCCTTTGACCGAGAGGTCCTAGGTTCGAGCTCTGGCAGGGGCAAGATGTTCGACACTAGCTTGTGTGCTAGGACGAATTCAGTCGCCGTCTGGAGGAGAATTCTGGCAACCTCTAGCTCTGATCGGTAGTTTTCCGTGGTTTCTCCAATCAACACCAAGTGAATACCGGAGCTGTACCCTAACAAACGGGCCACGGACCGCGAGCGATCTTTCCTTCCTCTTCCTTGTCCTATCCTCACCCCTTACACACACACACTTACACTAACATGCACTACACTACCCAAGAGACCGGTCGGGAGCTAAGAGCTTATCCCGGTTGGGGCGGTGCCGCGCTGGTGGGGGATATTTGTTTGAAGAAAATCCAGCCAGTCGGCGGTAGGTCGCCGGATCTTGACATACAGCGGGGGAAGAGCACCGCCACCTCCCGAGCAAAAACGCGTACTACACTTACGAGAATAATGACCATAGTAGTTGGCGCTCCCGGAATCTCTAACACTCAATTTTCTCACCAAATACGACTGTTCGTCAGATCGATAGTGTACGGAATACGTAGAATAATCTTCTGCCTGGAGCTCAACTATGTCACTGACTTTTGTGGTCACAACTGCCGATGAAAAATCTCACGTCTTTTCTTGTTCTTAATACATTACCATTTAGATTAGTTTGTAAGTATCTGGTTTATAGGCTTGGCCGTACGTTAGCTATGTAAACAGAATTTAAGAATAAATATTATATACATCTTAATTCCATCGAGGTTTTTGCAACAATGGCAAAACAATGCTTACTGTTAATCGTTAGTAAACAAATTTCTATTATAATTAGAACTTCATTTCAGTAAATACTATCAGTTTCCCAGGCAATGTCAATTATATTTCCACGTCAAAAATCATCATTATAAACGAACCTTCTCTTCGACTACCACAGGTATCTCCGATACCATAACCTTAGAGAAAATATATTTTCTTCATGCCACAGTCATAGGAAACCACTATATACCTTCCACATATGAACCTCCTGTACAAGAACCGACTGCAACTCTATAACGTTCTATTGTTCACGAAACAACTTGATAGAGCCTACCCGGTGGCCGAGATCACTAAGGCAGGTGTATCGTAGTGATCTTGGACCGCAGTGTCGCGGGTTTGAATCCCACCTCGAGCATGGTTGTATTTGTATTCGTCCTTTCACCCCTTATCATCACCAGTTCACTTCATCGTCACAGGTACTATACCGCTAACTCCAATAGTGGTCGCTAATAACCTAGATGTTGATGCGACCTTAAATAACATAAACAACTGAAATAACCCAAAACAACTTTGTAAATGAATAATTCCTGTCGTAACAACTGTTAAATCACTTCCATCACCACTAGAAACTCAACCATTACGTACATGAACCCAACCATTAGAAACATCATACATTTGCATCTCCGTAACACCGCATGATTGGCCGATTGTTATCTCCTTTTCCCGATCTCTTCTCCCTCCATCTCTCTTTCTCTCTCCCTGTCTGTTTGGCTGACTCTCCCTCTGTGACACTCTGTCTCGCTGACTCTGTCTCTCCCTTTGTGGCTACCTCTCTCCATCCCTCTCCCTCTCTCGCCCTCCTCAACCTCGCCTCGGAAATGCTCCCTCCACCACGCAGGGCCCCCGGGCTGAGCTTCTGCGCCGTCGACGCACGTCCGCCCGGCGCTGCTCCATTCGCGCCCCGCCCCTCCCCCGCCCCGCCTCCCGCCCGAGGGCTGCGTGCGCCCTAATCCCCCGCGGGGCGCCCTGCCCCGCCCGTCCACCGCTTGGCGGCGTCCTGTGCCGGCGACTGCCCGCCCGCGCCTGCCACGAGGCAGTGCGCACTCCGCCCCTCCCCGATGCGACGATAGGCACAGTCGCCTTCTTGTGGGAATAGTGATGTGGTGTTGTTGACGTTAATATACGGTGAAATAAAGCTGACGGAGATGACCTCTTTCATTTCACCATACTCGCTTCCTTACACACACACGGTGTCATAATTACTCAAATTGATGGGCAGATAAATAGAGTAAAAATTGCGATAGAATTTCAAAAATTTTAAACGGAAAGAAGTTTGAAATGATTGCTTCTGAAGCAAAGGGAGGAAAATGCAAAATATGAACGACTTATATCGTAGTATTATTGACATTTTGCGACCTAAGCTGACATACGTTCACATATTTTATATTTTTATATTTTAAATTACGAAAAGGTTGATATCAAATTGGACGTCTGTAGAGAGACAATCCCTTTCCAAATTGACTACAAATTATTTCTACAAGATTATTTATGATCTGATATATCAAATATTATCATATTCTTAAATCAACATTAACCTGTTGTATCCTATAAGCGTATATAAATTGAATTATACTTTTGCTGAGAACGTTTTGTGAAATCATTTTTGAATGGTATTGTGTAGAAGTAATAATTTCAATAAGGAGGAAATCATTTAACCCAAAGTAACTTCACCACAAAAATTGACCAGTCATAATTAACATGGGAAGGGAAACTGTCCCTCTGACCTTAGAGTTACCCGTAAATCTCGTTTACTCCAGTTCGGAAACGCGGCATGGCATGGCGAGGCGAGGCGAGGCGACAACTCAAACAGTATGATTTATGAAGGGAAGCGAGCCCTAACGCAGATAGCTCATACAATAGCGTTCCGCATGTTTCAACAATGATTTACAGATTGGGATGCACAGTTTCAGTATAAATAATAGCACAGTGGGTTTTCAAAATTCAGAGTTCTTTCTGAATCAATCTACAGACTTAGTCGCGATTTGCGTGAAGTTGTCATTCGCATGGAAATAATACATACTTTCACGCAAATAGCGAATTACAACTCTTCCGTTCCTTCTTTTATTTATTTATTTATTTATTTATTTATTTATTTATTTATTTATTTATTTATTTATTTATTTATTTATTTATTTATTTATTTATTTATTTATTTATTTATTTATTTATTTATTTATTTATTTATTTATTTTCGATCACTTTGTAGATAACTAAGATCATTAGCGGCCACTGTCAATACTAACAACAGTTTTCACCAACTACAAGAATCGAGCAGATATTGTCCTGCTCTCTTTTTTACCCCCACTCTCTTTCCCCCTCTCTCTTCTTCCCTCACGCTCTTCTTTCTCTCACTCTATCTCCTTTCTTAAGCAGACCACGGTAGACGACGTCCTCTCTCTTCCTCTCTCTTTTTCCTCTCTTTTTTCCCCTCTTTTATCCCCTTCTCACTTTTTTCTTCCTTCCCTCTCGATTTCCCTCCCTCTCCCTTCCCCCTCTCTTCCCTTTCCCCACTCACTCTCCTCTCTCCACTCCAGGTCGCCGGCTCCTCCTTGACCTAGCCTCGCGTTACACGGCAACGCACAGCAACAAGGAAGCTCAGGTGGATTGGGAATTGCTTTTAACTGATGCGCCATCTTGCACTGACTTCTTGCTATACTACAAATGAGCATAACAACATTCTCCATGATGAAACACGCAGCTATGCCAGCTTTCATGGACAGCGGTCATACGATGTCAGAGTTTACAGCTCTCCCCTGGCCCCGGTGGTCCCCCAAAAGGCCGCGAGTTGCCGCTCAACTTTCTTTATTTGGCGAAATTAATTTAAATATTGATTTATGTTCGAATTATTTAGTTATTTAAACAATAATATTGTGTGGAATAACATCTACAGTACATAAATAATATACAATATATATACTCATATTTTTATTATTCAACAAAAATCTATGATGCCCTCCCTGCCCACTCGAGACTGATCATATCATGAAAACTAAACGTCCTGTCTGCTCAAATTATTTCTACGCGTAACTAGCCTCCCATTTTCCTGTGACTGCGGTCAAATATTTTCTGCCAAAATTTCGGTTTGAATAAACATGTCACCTCCATTTTTTTTGTTCTCCAAATTTTTGTAAGATAATTTTGGTATTTGCTGTAACTCGTTTCCCGAGTCACTGATCTTGACGCCTACACCTTTACCTAACTCTGTCACCATTGGCTGTCCATCTTTCCTGTATTTCGTCAGGTGACACTTCCAGAATAAAAAATTATATTCTATAAATGTCCACGTCCAAAATCACAAACGTGTTTATTTTTTCCTAAGAATCTCCAATGTCCTGTGTTTATTGTTTATTTCGTCCTCGAACATTTCTAAGTTCTAATATTTGCATCACAATATTTGCATCTAATACTGCAATGTCCAACATGGCTCCCCAATTTCCTCTCTGTAAATGGAACTTACTACTTGTATGTTATCATTCCTGGGTACCATTTTGAAATGGGCAGTTATTCCATATCATATTATTCAATATTTCCCTTGAGATATCTGGGTATATTTCAATACACTCATCGTTATTTTTTCTTGCCGTAACGAACTGCTGAGGCTGTTATCTAGCAGGTATATGAAAGGTGTCACAAATGTATTTCAGACATTCGTTTCGATATGTCACCGAAAAGTCCAATGTAGGCTAATTTCAGTACTATGCCTGTTTCATCTACAATTTACATTACAAAGAATAAATAGCTTTACTATTTTGAGACAACTTAAAATTTTATTTTCAACTTATCTGTGTCAACTGATATGTAATAAAGATCAGTCGTAAACGAAATTTTAAGTTGTCTCAAATTTTAAAGCTATTTATTCCCTGTAAGAGAGTTAATAACACCCAGATAACTTCGTATTCATTATAATTGACTGCAAATTATGTGTTTTCACATAATTGAAAATATTTTATGTATATTATACACTTTTTTCTCCAAAACACCTGCAATGGAAAACGAAATTAGTCTTTATGTTGTCTTATAGTACTTAATAAATGTTTCTTGCCTATGTTTTTTAGTTGCTTTATTTTGTAATATAACTCCCTTTCTGTTTATATCAGGTTACGACCGTTTTCCTATGATTATAGTTTAATTCACGTTTGCTTACATAAAAATATTATGAAATGCTTAAGATGTAATAGTATAGAATATTAGCATTCTAGAACATTAGCAGTGCAATTTTCACATCTAGGTTGTTTTTTTTTTCATGGAATCAAAATACTCATTCAATTTCGAGTGTTAGGTGACCAGGATATCTTCGTCCAATCAACTGGTCTCCTTAAACTTTCTGCATAATAATAATAACAACTGTAAAAGTTTATATTTGAGATTTATGAATAAATGAAATGTGTATATGAACTATAACCTCTCGACGTACACAATTGCATTTTAATATACAATCATTACGTGTTTCATCAGATGAAATTCCCTATTCGGACCTCATCTTGAGAGCATATAAATAGTGCCCGTTGCCATAGTCCACTTTTCAACACTAACTGAAAAGCAACTGTTGCTTAGTTTTTTTGTAAAACACATTAGAACATTTACACATGAAATTTATAAGCAATTCCGCATATTATATGTGAATCTTGAATGTTTACTGTCTAGTGTCCACAATACATTTGACACAAACACTTGAAACTGAAAAGCTGTTCATTAGCGTGATTAATCACATCCATCTGAAATGAAATTTCCTCATTTTTTAAATGAATCCATATATAGTATGTGAGTAACTCCTCGAGTATGCGGATGTGCGGTTCCGTCACACACGATTAGACAATTTCCCGTGCACCAATCGAGACATACGAGGTGTCATTTGATGCGTCTCGGCCTCCTGATGGGGAACTAATAATTTGTTTCCGGATCCGGCCATCATATTCTAAGAAATTTCCAAACGAAGACGTAGAGGAAGACGTAGATCAGCGTAGGGTTGCGGGGATCAGCGTTATTTCTTCCAAGAATACCGAGAACACGATAATTTTTATATGAGAAATCAGGATAAGCCAAGTGACCCGGAGGTGCAACATAAATACATGTTTGCCGACAACATTCAGTGGCTTTCAAATTGATTTTAAAAATATGGACTACGACAAATTGAAAGCAAAACATTCTGAAATAACTCTTGACAAAGTCAATTTTATGAAACAATTACATAAGCTAAATTCAGAAAAGCCAAAGGTAGAAATCATTTTCAATATCACAAAATAATTCAATAATTTAAGTGGTTAGTTCGTAAAGCTGACGAAACATCTATTCTGAACAAAGAGGATTCTGAACCGACGAAAGGGAAAAAAAGAAGAGAAAAGTCAAACAATCGAAGAAAGTTTAAAGCGTCGGCGATGCAATGATATCACAATACTTAGTTTCAAAGTGCAAACACCAAGCGCATGCGACTGTGGCTGTTGGTAAGAAAGACTGGGTGCAAGGGGCTGCGCCTGCTCGTCCTTCCTCGGCCTCCTGCGGTCGCGACGCAGCGGTATTTTCGCGCAGCGTCAGCCTCGCCACCCCCACCCCTCCCACCCCCGCAGCTCTTCCGCCGCCACTTGGCCTACTTCCGCCCTCTCAGATGCTTCACGCGCGGAGCCCCCACCCTCGGCGCCCTTCACCCCGCTCCCTCCAGCGGTACGCACACGGCCCGCAAGGAGGCCGCGGAAGACAGAGACTGCTCCTCACCCTGGCGGAGTTAAACAAACGTTTTTTTATGAATCTCGTTTGAAAATTTATTTAATTTACTTTATTTTTATGGTTTATTTTATATGTTTGATGGATTCAGAGGACGAAGACAAAGGTTGATTCTCAAGGGTAGTTCACCCTGGCGGAGTTAAACAAATTTGCATTATTTTTATGGTTTATTTACCTCATATGTTTATTAAGACAATACTTGTTTGAATAGGTTACCTTTGGACCTTCTGACCGAAAAGAAGACTGGCTAAATTTGGTAATTCAGTATTTACCAAAACAGCATGTCCACTTATTCTTCTATTTTACTTTTCTCTATCACAAAGTCTATTTTATATTTTTTTTCTGTGCATAAAGAGGAAAATAATGCGCTTGAAAAATATCTGGTTTCTTTTTTCCATTTCTTTCTTAAAATAAAAAAACTTTCCCCGTACGAAGTCGAACACTTGTCTTCGGGATTAAAAAAACAGTGAAATAAGTTGATACAACAAGATACATTGAAGTGCAATATGATGGTAAGAGTAACGTGTGTATCACTTCCTTTTTATAAAAATTGTGATAAACGAGCACTACCCTACTATGATTGGCCGCTTGTAGACGTAGTGATGGGCTGGTATCCAGCGTCATACCTCAATCCCATTAGAAGTTAAAGCGATAATGCGCAGGAATGTGAGAGGCTTCTGTACATGGTATCCGACTTCAGCCAATGAGCATCAGGTACCAATTTGCGTCACAGTATTAGCGGGAATTTTTAATGCACCCAGATACCAAACTTTTATTCCATCGTTACAAGGCATTGAAACATATTTATGAACTATTTCTTTTGAATATTGCATCTTATACACCATCGCGTGATTTTTGGCTGGTTACCGTTGAAAATCGTCAGTTTTTACCTCTCTCAAAATGTTTCTCAACACTTCTCGCTCTCCGTGCAACATGACGGCCAGCGTCTGGACTGCTTTTCAAACGAAGTGTCCGTGCTGTGATCACGTGGTTCGTGACGCAAACTGGTGATGCGCAGAACTAGCTAAAATCGGTGCACCGGAGGAACCCACCCCCGTATTTCCACCATGATGCAGGCAGGCTTCGAAAGACGCTAAGATTAAAGTATAGCAGCGGTCCGAGGGCATCCAGTAATGAGAACACGACAGTAGCGCCTCAAGATATTTTCATAGACTCATTTCACAAAAAATACCTTCCTCTTGACTCTAAAACTCATGAATGAAATATGAGCGGACTTCTTCCCTCAAAACAACAACCCGGCAATTGTTCCGAGATGTCGAGCAGGTCGATCCGCAGAGGACTCCACTCCTTCAACCCAAGTCGCTGCCGCCATTCGTGTTTGCCGCCATTCAGAATGGACAGATTGATTGATTGATAGTGATTCTGCGCGCGTCAACAAAGGTCATTTGTCCAGTAAGCGTAGTGCATGTTTTATTGGGAGGTGGCAGTGTTCTTCCCCCGCTGGATGGCGAGATCCGGCGCTTACCTACCGTCTGCTTGCGGGGTTTTCCCCAACACGTACCAGTGGGGCGCGGCACCAACCTGGGCAAGCTCTAAGCTCACGACTAGTCTACCGGCATGTGTGTTAGTGTAATGCATGTTAGTGTAAGTGTGTGTAAGGGGAAAGGATAGGACAAGGAAGAGGAAGGATAGATAGCCCGTTTGTTAGGGTACTGCTCCGACATTCGTCTAATGTTGATCGCAGAAACGACGGAAAACTACCAATCAGAGGCCGCTAGAAGTCTCCTCCAGAAAGAGACTGAATCCGACCTAGCTGAAAAGCTAGTGTCGAAAATCCTATGGCCGTCGGGACTCGAACCTAAGACCTCCGTTCAGATGTGACATCGGTTGATGTACTGAGCCACCTCTCTCGGTCAGAATGGAAGGGTATCCAGATGCTAGGTACAAACATCCGCCTTTAGATGGCTGCAAATCCGCCCAATAAGAAAAATTGAACTTTCCAAGCGGGAAATTTGAATTTGCATTAAAAAAATTGTATTTGAGGTTTTTTGAGATAAATGACCCTATGAAATGCTTGATTTCTTGTCAGTTCTATTTGTGAACATTGTAATTCATAATTTATGTAAAAACATGCACTTTATTAATAATGAGGTACATTTTAACATTTAAAATTAGTTATGACTACAGAACATGAAAGGAATACGTTAAGGGGTAAAATAATTCTTTTCAAATGAGATTATTTTATTTATCACATTGCCATATCACTTTGAAATGTTTTTTGGATGATTGTAGGTAATCTTAAATGCAAGATGCATTGGTAAGATTCACCTCTTTGCCTTTAAAATAATATTTCGTTCCCTTTTCTCATTGTAATGTATTAAATACTTCTCCCACTTTCCCATCCATTTTCACTCTCCTTGCTCCTCTATAATATTAAAAAGCTTATCATATAAATGTTTTCATATGCATGCTTATTCCCTATGGCTTAACAGAAAATACTGGAGATGACACTGTACTTCCAAAAGATGACTAATTTTAAATGGCGTGTTCTACAATGAACTGCAAGAAGCGCCGCTATATATTACGCTCTTGGAAATTTTCAAAATTTTCTCGAAAAAGGCTTGAAAATATTTTCTTTTAATTTATTGTAAAAATAGAGTGAATACACTTATAAAGATTTCATAGGTCAGATATTCACTTTTAACCCTAAATTTTTTCCTTGAAATAAAATTAATTCTCTTTAAAATTTGTTCTTTCATCAAGATCATGTATGTTGAACATTTTAGTAGTTATATTAGTTTAGTAGTTAATATTACGTGCAATATGTTGAATATTAAAAAATAACGAAAACAATTTATCGAAAACGCTCCAGATATTTTCTTTAAAGTATTCGTGGTGATACTGCTAAATTTACTCTATAAGGTGACAGAAACGCCATAGTTGATCTATTCTTTTGTTTTTTTAAGTAAATTTCAAAAATTTAATCTTTTGACTAGCGCTTACGTATTTAATATTAAAATTGTCGGTGATTTGTTCACTATTAATATCTATGAGTTTGTGTTGTAAATAATGTCATACAAAGCTTCTCGAAAACTCGAAAGTTTTCTGGGAAAAGAGCTCAAAATTCTGAATTTTCAGAAACACTCAAACACCATTTTCTCAAAAATGGCTCCAAATTTCCTCTTCAAACTTTTCCAATGGAAAGCCTTAATTAAATTATTTTACTAACATAATGTTCATTTCAGGGGAATTCTTCAATTTTTTCAAAAATTACACAAATGTAATGATTTGACATATCTCTCACGCTGTTAATATGCAATTTAGAGGGAATTCTGATGGGGTGTTGACGTTCTTATGAGAAGAAATAAAAGACGTCATCTTCGTCAACATATTAATAATATGTTGACATATTAACACATAACATATTAATAATATGTTGACGAAGATGACCTCTTTTATTTCTTCTAATATGCACTTCTCCGGCGATTTGTAAACACTATCGCATTTGACAGGGAGAGTACTTCAAATGACTTCTGATGTGTTTTCTTTTTCGGAAACTAAAAAATTTTCGGTGAAAAAGAGGTTTCACATAATATTGCGTGCAATTTGTACTTTATTAAAAAATGACAAACACTAGATTTTCTCGTAAATGGATTCAAATTTTTTTCTTTAAACTTATTGTAGAAATATTGCCACATATACTCTCTACGATGAAATAAACGCCGCAAAACGGCTTCAAATTTTTCTTCAAACTTTTCGGACGGATAATGCTAATTACACTGTTTAAGACGACCTAAAATACTTTTTGTAGTATTCTTTTGTTTTTTGAAAAAAATTAAACAAATGAATCTTCTTAAATTATATCTCACGCCTTTAATAAGCACATTTTCAGCGATTTCTACACATTATTGAATTTGTGAGTGTACTTCAAATGACTCCCAAGGAAGTGTTTCGAAAATTCAACAGATTTCTTTAAAAAATGCTTCCTATTTTGAATTTACATTACCGCTTAAACGCCATTATTTTAAAAACGATTAGAATACCGAAATTTTGAAAATTGTTTTAAAAAATGGTCTTTAGGCGGTGATAGATGGCTGCTAGGTAGTGTACGGGGCAAGAATGTAAAGCTAGCCCAGTCCGAAGAAGTTAGAAAACTGACTAGTACAAGTAAGTCTGTGCCATTATGTAGCACCACTAGTTTAACACCTAACGTCGCTATTAGTACGTTATTGGTGATTTGTTTTAATTATTGTGTTCTTGAGTACATGTCCCACAAATGATTAATAAAAAGTTTCTTGGAAACTCAAAATTTCTGTGAAAATTATTTCGAAATTACGCATTTTCAGAAACGCTCAAAAAACCATTTTTTCAAAAATGTTCCAAATGTTTTCTGTGAATTTTTGAACAGAAATGGTTGGTAAAGTAACAATAACATGACATAAATGCCACATTGATGCATTCTTTTGTTTCTTCAAAAATTCCATATAGGTAATTTGTTTGAAGTATTTCTCACGATGTTAATATTAATATTATGAGCGATTTGAGTACATTATTGCTTCAAATGATTTTCAATGAAATTTTTCAAAAACTCTAAAACTGTCTGTGAGTCAAAATAATTTCTTGTGAAGTTACTTGAAAACGGAAAAGATATAGATTAAATGAGCTTCAAAATGTGGATTTTCAGAAACGCTGAATCATTTTTTTTTTTAAAACGGCTTCAAATGTTTCAACGAAAATTTCCTTATAGGACGAGGTTTTACTCTTCTATATATTCTGAAAGTCGTATATCAGTTCTAGCACTAGAGGATCGAAAAATTGTGAAAATGCGAAAAAATGTTTAGGCAGCAATGAATGGCAGCTGGAAAGCTAACCCAGAGCAAAGAAGTTAGAAAACTTTTACGGCAAAGTCTGCGCCATTCTGTTGCACCACAAGTTTATTATGAAGTCTCTACTGACTTTTAATGATTATGAAGTTCTTTTGTTAATTTTCATATTTTAATGAGGAGCTATCACACCTCCAACAATTCTCCCTTTCTTCACGGTTTCAAAAATCTATGCAGTTCAGATCCTTCTAGGGTTTAGTCTTCCCATGGGAATTTTGGGAGGAAATCCGTTACATAGTGAAATTCAGCCATTACGCAGCTGTTGATGTAGACAGGCATGATGTTGTAAGAACGTACCCTTACAATTTTTTTCACATGATAATCAACTAAGCTTTTATGGGAAATTACTCTTACCGTGGCGGACATTTCTCAACCACAGAAGTTTTGAATTACAAAACGGTTGGGAAACATTGTCAACCTTTTTCTTAGTTGTCAGTGTTCTACTACAAAACATGGGCAAAATATTGCTTTCCACACTGTCGTTTATTAACTACCTACCTCCTTTCTGAAAAATTTCCTACTGAAATGGCATCATTGTGTGCTTCGCACATGAAATGTTTACTTAATGCCACTTCCTGCTTCATTTTACAGACCATTCGTAGTTCATTCATTCATCATTAACATTCATTAATTCATAATTCGTACATCATTAAATGTCTCTATAACTTTCTTTGTATAAAAGAATACTGAAAGTAATTATGTTCGATGATCGCACCCTTTTTTTACTACTATTTGTCAGTTGCAGAACCATTCTATTGCAACCTGAGGACACCAACGGCGAAGGGGTCAATGCCAGATCCCAGAGTAAACGGTGTCCAATACTTTTGGAAACATTTCATAAAGGTTGAAAGATGAACACTTTGGATTGAAAGTCAAACGTCCTTAACGTTCAAGCAGTACCTACATACCTAAACAAAGAAGCAAAGACTGCACAGTGGTTTTTAGGTGGCCCCACTATCTATTTGTACTGGTATGCGCCTGTTAAGAATAAATTGAATATCATTGTCGGACTTCTTTATAAGTTAATTCTACAAAATAATTTGGTATAAAATGACAATATATCATTGCTTTAAACTTCCTACGTCTGAATTTCAACAATAAAATCATAACTATAAATCATAATCAAAATCATATATAAAATAAATTCAAAGCAGTATTGTATTGAAATGTAGCGACTTGTTGTGAAGTGTAGTACAATAGAGAAGTAGAAAGAGAAGCGAAATGTAAATGTTGTGAAGTGCAGTGTAATTAAAATGTTGTGTATTTAATTGTTTACAATAACTATGTAGAACAACCATAAAATGTAGAGTTAATGATATTATTGTTATTATTACTATTATTGTTAACATGTACTATTATTATTATGTTCGTGTTGTTGTCCTAAAATAATTTAAAGTTACATTGTATTAATATTCCTAATTGTAATAAGTAAATTGTTATGTTCTGCCACCAGGTTGTGAAAATCAATCTGCAGAAATAATAAATATCTATCTATACACTTCAGAGAGTCATCAATTCAGAAGAATAGTGTATCTCTTTAAACATAAAACACATCCGATTTTTTGTCTCTCTCCTCCACAACTATTCACTTCCTTCCTGTCTTATGTAAATAGGAGATCATCTTCATCTTAGGAATGAGAGTGGAGAAATGGTGTACACGAAGAATCGTACTGATTCCACAATGCAACGCGTTTGAACGTTGTATCTTGCCGTGAGAGGAAAGTACGTGTTCTTTACTCCATCACATACGCTGATGGCGAAAATGGAATGAGAAATTTTCCATCACGTACCATTTTTTCTGGAAAAGGTACACCACATGTACCACTTTCGAGAAAGTTGGAAACAACAATCTACAGATAATGTAGCAAAAATTATTTGTATAAAAATTGTTTGTATTAAACTATTTGTATAATTAATTGTTTGTATTACAAAACATAAAACGAACACAGTATCCCAGTGGCCCAAGTAACAGCAATATTTTGTGTAACTAGTCTGAATTCCTAGAGGAAGTCCCAGAACTTTGAAATCACCATAGATTTTCCATTTTTCATTCGAATAACCAGAATTACTTAAGTAGTAGCCTCATTGAAAACAAAGTCACTGAGAAAAAAGAGGAAAGATCAAGTGGTCATTTTCGGAATGTATTACTAGTGTTTGGTTGTAATAGATTCTTTCCTTCAAGACGAGATTCAAGTAATTCTGCTTGACTCTTTGAAAGATTTAGATCTCTTACAAGATCGTTCAATTCTACCTGCGACCATGACTGTAGTTGTAGCAGTGCTGCAGATGGCGTGTAATCAAGATCTTCATGACGTTCATGATCTGTTGATTTGTCACTAGTACATGTTTCATCTTTCATTGTCCGTTCCGTTGGTAGTTTTGGAACTAGGAGAGAATCAGAATGCTGAACTGGTTGCGTTTCAGATTTCAAATTTGGATACGAAACTGTGTGTTTTGATTTACGTAAGATTCCTCTTTCTTACTTTAAACAAAAGTAGAATCTGTAATGTGGTCTCTAGGTTTCCACCACAATTGTGATACGGCAAATGGCATAAATGGGTGGGTTCCATGCAACCAACCTCTTAAATAGTGGGAGCAACATGAGCCACAGTTCTCAGTTGCCCAGCACTTACCCTTATCTACGGTTGAGCCAAAATAACACTCGTACGCCTTCTTGGCAATTGGAGAAATGGGATGTCCTTGAGACTTAGTCGCAAACTCGCCAAACACATAACAGAAAATATTTGGTGAATTAAGTCTTCCTAGACATAGTTGAGCATAAGAAGCACAAGAACATGTACAAACAATTTTCTTCACGTTCGTGGATTTACACACTTCAAGTTTATATAGTGTGTCAGGGCTGTTCAAGCAGAGCGGATCGGGAGGGAGGAGCCGTGATGGCTACGAAAGCAAGTCATAGGAGGCACCGCGTTGCGCGGCTTGAGATAACTTCTGGCACAGTATCCCGATAACTCCAGTCGCGGAAACGTGGAAGTCGACGTCATCACTTCGCAAACCGAAGCGTTCACACCGACAATTTTAAATGCGGTGTGGAAAGAAAAGTATATTTTAGGAGTATTTGTCTTTGCCGCAGATGGCGGCAGCTATGGTAAATGTGTCAAACAAAAAAAAAACGTTTGCAAAAACGTGCTTAATCACATGAAGTTTAATATGCAACATTATACAGTTAATCATGCTGTTGAATATGCGAAATACTCTAAAGAAGAAACAATGTATTTCAAGAAATATTAGGATATATTTTCATGTTCCTGTATTGTTTAACAGTAAAATAACACAATATAAAAAAGGTTAATTTTATTTATTTTAACTGTCCCTTTAGGAAAGAAGAACCTATCATTCTTCTCAAAATTATCTTCAGGGTCAAAACATTCACGAAACATGGAATTTTGGAGAATCTTCAGAACATTACGTATGTAATTTGAAATCCGATTTATGGATTTGTTTTATTTACAATTAGAATTTAATATATTTGCTACACCTTTTTCTCTTAATATTTTTTCCACCTAGATTTGATTGATGGTTTCGAGCACGCCAACTGTTATGGTCATTAGTCGTGTGATTATCGTGATTATCTCGGGAGATAACCCCTCCCGCGCTGGACGCCAACCAACAGGGCGAGAGATTTCTCACCGCCCCAACCGGCAAGTTCTAATCCGTTGCACTCGTAGGGAACGTGTGACATGCCACCCATGAATGCGCTCTGAGGTCGGTTTCTGAGCACAACTCGTAAGGCATGGTTAAGATGACGATGGAAAATGGCGGCACAGCTCGAAGCCGATACTCTGCATTCCTCCGTTCCAGCTCTTTCTCACACTATTGCGTCGACATTGTTTAAAAAGAGAATAGTAGCGCGGATCGATTCAACAATGAAAACTTTATTCAACATACCAGGAAAACACGTGGGCATCTGTGGCATGCCCTTCACGTTAATTAGGGATTTTGGTGTGGCATCTGAGACATGTACTACGAGTTGTAGGACACGTCACATTACACGCTGATACGAGCTAGTAGCAATTATTCCCGTGGCATCTCTTTACATACCGTACGTGTTGTAGGACGTATATTATGCTCGTTGCTTACGAATGCAAAGGGTTAACCCTCGAAAGGCCTTCCGACATGTGTGGTAGTGCAGTGTGTAAGCAACGGGTGAGGATAGAACAAGAAATTGGAAAAAAAGATGGTGCACAGACCGTGGCTCATTCGTTATGGTATTGCTTCCGCATTCGACTTTTATGAACTGGAGAAAACTATCGATCAGAGCAGATGGTCGCTAGAATTCTCCTCCAGACAGCGGGAAAATTCGACCATACTCCACAGCTTGAATTGAAAATCCGGACTTTAACCTTAGGACCTCCCATCCAGGGTCGGTGCCGAGTCAATGGCAATGTGGGCTCTGAACTAACTCTACCGATTCACTTAAGAACTTCGGGAATCAAAAATACAGTCATTAGGTCTACAAAGTAAGGATGGGCGATTTAATCGCAACAATCGATACAAGTACAACAGTATCGAGTCAGTACAACAATCGATTATTATAGACGATTAATCGAAAAATTGAAATCGATTTTTTTTTTCACCGATTAATGTACTCATAGATTTACTATTGCCATTTTGAGAACCATTAATTTAATTCAAATATTAATTTTGAAGACGAACAAAATGTTAAAGTACATCTTTACTTTTGAACTTAAGCAACGGAATTCCTCGTCTCTCTATTCGATATTGTTCATTTAATGATGTGTTATTAAGATTTATATTATATGAAAATGTTTTGTAAAATGTAATTTTATTTATTTTGTCGTTTAGTAGAAAAAAATAAAAGAATTGAGATTTGTTCGATTAAGTAGTTGCATTTTATTTGTGCAAAAATTTACATTTACAAATTTACAAGTTTGTATTTACAAATTAAATTTACAAATTCAAAATTAATGATTTTATGCATTTTGTGCATTATTTAAAACGTGAAAAAAAATCAATTATATAAATTGAATCGATTAATTTGGAGCGATTAATCGATTGTATTAATGTAATAAAAATAATAATCGATTATTCTTTAATACTCGCCCATCCCTACAACAAGGCATCAGGCTACAGCATCACAACTGCATACACTAAGGCAGTCGGTGTCGATATTCGTGATGGACGTACAAATCCACTACCGGTGCCACGACTCACAGCGTCCCCAGCTGCCTGGGCCGTTCACCCCGCCCCCTTTGTTGTGGTTCCTCTCTTCAATGTTTGATGGGCAACGCCAACGAAGGCTCTCGATATCCGCGGTCGATATCTCGCTCCCCGACTTCGGCGTCGCCTTTCTTGCCTGCGCGTGGAGACCCTGCCAGCACGCAGGGCTGGGGGGGGGGGCACCCTAACCAAAGCACCTCAACCCTTTTCACTATGGGATGTGGGACTTCAAGCTTCGACCATTTTCATTTTTATATTGATTGTGATAGATTTATATTGATACCATCGATAACATCAGAATGAATCAACAAAAAAATCGTATTTTTGGTATAAAATAGCCAGATCCAAATTGGTATCGAAGTACAAAATTATCATCACGAAACAAAGTGTCATAATATTTTTATAATACTGTTGAACCGTCAAGCGCATAATTACTATTATTATTATTATTATTATTATTATTATTATTATTATTATTATTATTATTATTATTATTATTATTATTATTATTATTATTATTAATTCTACGTTGAATAATACTTAATGTAATAATAATAATAATAATAATAATAATAATAATAATAATAATAATAATAATAATAATAATAATAATAATATAAGGAAGAAAAACATAAAAGTAGTTTAAGCATAGAAATAACAGACAAATAGAACATAGAAATACAGAACAGAGAAAAGCTAGTGCCAAAAATTCTGCCACCGTCGGGACTGGAACCTTGGACCTCCCAGTCAGAGGGGCTGCAGTGACATCAGTTGATGCCCTAAGCCACCTCTACCGGTATAAATGATAGGAACTCTTTTAGAATTTGTGTAAATAAATTTTTACTAGAAAAGTATCGAATTGAAAATTCAATGATTGATTAGCTACGTCCTTGCATGAACTGGAAAACATTTTGAAAAATAAATTATTTGACAGCTGTAGAAGTTAATGTTAATTTAGAACATGAGTTGAAACAATAAGTAATTAACCAAGATAAAATATTCAAGCAAGCAATTATGCAACCTAAACTAACAATTGTAACTATGTACATTAGATGTTTTTCAGTTACGTAGGTTTAGATCTTTCTTTTTTTCGAAGGGTGATATTTCAAGTAATGAATATTTGTGTTATTTTCTGAGTGCACATTGTTCTTGTGTATGTCTTTCTCATCAAAAGCAAATAAGCCTTCAAACAATTCCATTGGTGGTATATGAGGAGAGCCTATGCTTCGCGACTACATGATGGGTCTACGCTGCCACAAAGCACATATTTTACCGCCTTGTGTTCCCGCGCCCTCGGTGTAATGAAGCAGCCGCGATAGCCTTTGCCTCATCTATAATGATGATCATCAATCATTGTACGCGCCACAATGGGCTAATTGAGGTTGACCGAGGCAGGACGCAGCAGCCCGGGGAGGTAAGCTTTCAGGGGGCGGGGCGGGGACGAATTGTGAAGCGGGCGGAGTCGGGGCGATTGTCGGGGCGCGCAAAGGGCGCGGTCGTGTCCCGTGAGAGGAGTCACCGCCAACTCCGGCGTGGGGTGGTCCATGCTCTGCCACTTCTCGCCCAACGAGAGGCATCTGTCATGGATGCAAGCGAGCGAGAAGCCCATGTTTATCGGCGTGACAAATGGCGTTCGCTGCTTGGGAGACCAGCTGTTGGACTCCTGATTGGTTGTTTTTTTATATACTTTTTCGAATACGTACGCAGTATAGATGGACAAATATAATCAGTATAGAGAAAGTTATGTAATGCTGCGGAAAATAGATTTCGAGATTTCAATGCAAATACACGTTTTGGGGATCACTGATACCGAAAAAGTGTTGTTTACTGTTTTCAAAACGTCCGCCCGTCTGTCTCCTTGTCTGCCTGTCAGTCGGTCCGTTTGTGAACAACAGTAGCGCCTAAACCACGCGTAGGATTGTTTTCCAAATTGAAGAAACCCTGTCCATCTGGTTACAGCTTCAAGATTTTGAAGAGCATTCTTTAAAATATGGGGGTACTTTTCATGAAAACCCTGGGACATTTTCAAAATTTTCTCAAAAACGGCTCCAGTTTTTTCTTTAAACGAATTGAAAGAATGGAGTAAAATACAATTATAAAGACGGCATAGATTCGATTTTCAGGGTTAACTCAAAATTTTCGAAATTTTCAAAATTATGAATTTTTCCGACGCCTTCCTACAACTTCAAAATAGAACAGAGAGATTTTTCTTGAAGTATTTTTTTTCTGCGTGGTTAATTTTTTAATTGAAGTCATGTACATTTTTTTTAAATCTGTAGTTTTCGCGCAATATTTCTTGCTATGCTAATTTAAAAAATTACAAAAACTTGGCTTAGCCAAATAATCGCTTTAGCCGCTTATTGCTGACGCACTGCAGGCGATCGCTTAATCTTAGCCTCGCGTCAATCATGATTCCTAATTACTTCAGATACGGACCGTATTAGAAGCTTTTGTCTCCCACTGAAATTATGATGCATTCTCTCACCATCCTGCTTGTGACTAGAATTGCCTCAGTTTTGTGGTTCGCTAAATGCAAGCCGACAGAGGTTAACCATCGGCGAACTAAAGATATGGTTAATTGGCGATTTCAACTACCTCCTCTATGTTTGTCCACTAAAGCGAGGGCTACGGCGTCCGCCAGTAGTAGTGGTAGAGTTGAGTGTGTGCGTGCGTGCGCGTGCGCGCATGCTTGAATGTTGCCTCGGACCCGCAAAGGTCTCCAGAGGAATAGGAGCATTTGAGATATACGACTTCGTCTCTCTCGTGCACTACCATATCTCACTCTCGGGTTCGTTAATAAAGCTAGTGGTGCTAGAGAATGGCACTGACTTTCTCGTAGTAAAGGTTTCTAATTTTCTTAGTGTGAACTGGTTTACCGGTCTTGCCCTATCCTCTTGCTAGCTGCCATCTATCGCCTCCTAAAGTATATATTTTTTTTATTAACCTAAATATTACTTTAAGAATATTAAAGAAGAGTAAAACCTCGTCTACGTGGTAATTTTCATTGAAAAATTTAGAGCCGTTTAAAAAAACCTTTAAGCGATACTGTACACGCGAAATTTGAAGCTCGTTTTTACAGTAAAATTTTGAGTTTCCGAAAAACTTCATTAGAACTCATCTGACTCAGTTTCACTAGCAAATGGAATAGGAGCTAGTGGTGAACATGGATGGACGGTCAGACGGACAGACGGACAGACGCACAGATGGACGTTTTCAAAAAAAAACAACACTTTTTTGGTATCAGGGGACCCCAAAACGTGTACTTTCGTTGAAATTTTGAAATATATTTTACGCAGTATTAAATCATTTTCTCTATACTACGTCCATCAGTACGCATAAACGTACGTATTCGAATAATAAAAATAATAGAACGAGACACTCTGGGTGTCATAACTAGGTTCCCATCTTCTGTGTCATTTACTTCTTTATTCTACACCATTATGTCCCTTTCGTCACTCTTCGAAACTTTGTTATGTTTGTAAGAAAAGAGTCAATTTATTTCTTAGTTTCTAATTTGAGTTATTTATTCTTGATATATCTTATTACTAGGGGGCGGATTTTAATGAAATGTAATTTTTTTTCCTTCCAAATTAGCACAATGTCGTTTAGTATAGAAATTCATTTATGTTACGACGAAGGGAAATTACCCATTTATAGATCATTATTTTGCATTTTTTGTCATTTTACCTTTTTCCATTATTTTTAATGCATTTTTTGCTGATTTCATAAATTTTATTGTCATGTTTAATGGTACTTGCTTCAAATAATATTTGCAAGAAATGTAACAAAATGTTATGCACTGAATTACTTAATTACCTATTCGATTTGTTTGCTCAGAAATTTTTTTGACAGACATGATAACGTAATTCTTGTGACGTAATTATTGCTGGATCGGCCGATTTCGGGATAACTAAAGTCCGAGATTTCCTAGTAAAGAACAGTCGAAACCAAACGTTTGCAAGTCAAGTTCAGTGAAACGAATGAAGGAAGCCTCGATTACATCAGTAACGTATCCAACAGCTTGAGTTGTTCATCCGATCTGGTTTTGATAAGATTGTTTAAGTAATATTTCTTTGGTTTTCGGGAATTTTTAAAGCATTTTATTGATCATTTTTGTCAATGTTTTAGGTCATCAAAATCTACCCCAACTTATTACAAACGCTACTAAAAAAAGCTACTTAAAGTTGTCCATGCGAAAATACAGAATCGGGCAAGCATAGCCCTACCCTTTGAAAAGGGTACCCCCGGATAAGATAAAAACGGGAAAAAAGATGTTTAATAAGAATAAAAAAAGCGTTCAATGATTAGTAGATACGATGTGGTACTATACCAATCGCATGAGTACTGTAGGTTATATCACAGACTTTTCACAAAAACAAGAATGTGAATACTTCAGTACATTCAAAAAATAAACGGTTGCACTGTACACATAAAAAGGAATCTTCATCGGTATCAAGCAAACATTAACACTTCGAAATGTTGCTGCAAAAGTATTTAGGTTTATTTGAATAATTTTGAATTAATGTTTATGTAAATAAACCTCATCAGTCGGCGCAAACCACGGTGTACACAGAAAGCATACATATAAGATGGAGAAATCTAAGCCTTCTAAGTATGACGTCACCAACGAAAATCGCCTCCAGCACCGAGTTATACAGTTGGTTCTAGCGTGCCCATGCGAGAACTCTCGTTTTTGAAGACCCTCTTATTCTTCGCCACTTGTTCTATACGTCTCCTTGTAATTGATTACAATACACCCTTGTCAATACAAACTATTTTTATTTAACATTATTACACAGCAGAGGGCTACACCCGTGTAATTCAATCGCGTAGAATATCAAGTAATTAGTTTAATTTGACACACAGAGCAGAGTAGTTGTAGAGTTGCAGAGTGTTTCTGAAAATGCAGAATTTTCAGCTCGTGTTCGCAAAAACGTTTTGAGTGTTCTGAAACTTTATTGATCATTTATGCCAGTGTACGCAATACTTTTTTTGCAGCGATTTTTGGGTAAAAATTTGTTTTTTTTATTTTTAATATTACACATACTGCACGCAATATTGCGCAAAAACTACTAAAATTTTCAATAAAAATGCACATGACCTTAATGGAAGTATGGAGGATAACTATAGATAAAATAATTTACCTAAAGGAAAACTCTCTATTTTCAATTTTTAAGAGCAAGTCGAAAAAATTTCAAACTTTTGAAATTTTCGAAAATTCAGAGTTAACAGTGGAAAACAGTCCTATGCCATGTTCATAAGTTGGGGGATCAGCTTTTTTGCTCTATTCTTTCAATGACTGTAAAGATAAAATTTTATGTCATTTTTTGAGAAAATGTTGAAAATGTCCCTCGGGCTTCATGTAATGTACCTTCAAATTTTAAAGATGTTTTTCAAAATCGGAAAGCTCGATTTCAGGCTGATCGACCAGTTGATCCACTTTGGAAAACATCCTACGTATGGTTTTGGAGCGATTGGTGTTCACAGATGGACGAACGGATAGACAGACAGACACACAGACAGCCTGACAGATGTTTTCAATATACTACAGATCCCAAAACGTGTATTTCCGTTGAAATATCGAAACAGATTTTCCGCAACACTACATAACTTTCTCCATACTACGTGTATTACTCCATATATACGTACGTATACGAGTAAGTAAAAAAAGAGAAATACAAAAAGGGGGAAGGGGAGAGTTTATATGAAAAAGAGAATAAATAATATAAAGGAAATATTAAAAAGGAAATATTATTGGTCAAGTAATCAGTTCTATTACCATGGCAACGTTTCGGAACTGTAATGACATCTCATCAGGGCGAAAATATCACTTTAACATACAAATTGTTATTATAATTAGGTCAAGTAAACTACGAACATAATTTTTTTGAATTTTTTAAAAAATTGAAAAATCGAGGTAATGAAAAAACACGTAACATTAATTCTTCTACTTATCGACATAATTAACATAAACGACAACATAATTTGCTATGGTTGCGTGTTGAATAGATTATAAACGCATATTTCACCGATCACCCATTAACATTTTTTCATAAATTGTTTTTTCATAATATGTTTTCAATATGCTACGTATCCCATCCATCAGGTCAATATTATTCAAGGCTTATAAGTGCGCATTTATTTGCTAAATTATTTTCAAAGATTGAGGGAGAAGAATCTTAAAAAAGCAAATTGTAACAAATTTACATTGCAGTATTTTAATTGTTCCTATTACCATTGTAAAACCCTTTCAGCAATTCATTTCGAATTGCTATGGATATTTTCAGTAAAGGAATAAGAGTCCAAGTGGGCAATGGAGTAAGAGTCCCAGATTAACCGACTACATGTCGTAGTCGTAAGCCCGTGATACACGGTCCAGGTTTTGTGCAGATTGGAGTACAGAAAACGTACAGTCAGACTGCACGATTTCTGCATGAAAAGTTTTGAGCATGTTTCTAATTTTTTCATGTAGAATACTCACAGTTTGACTCAAGCGCCTCTAGCGGCAGAACCGTTTTCTAATCCCACACTATTGTTGGTTGGTTGGTTGGTAAGTGATTCCGGGCGCGTCAACAGCTTAGGTCATTAGTTCCGTTCGTGTAGTGCATGTTTATCCTCGGGAGATAACGATGATCTTCCCCCGCTGGATGGCGTGATCCGGCGCCACCTACCGTCTGCCAGCGAAGTTTCCCCCTGACCAGGACTCTCCCACCAGCGGGGCACCGCCCCACCCGGGACAAGCTCTAAACTCCCGACCGGTCTCCCGGAATATGTCCGACGCCATGAAAATCGGTCATTTCGATTTTCTGGTTAGGTCTGTCAAGGTGCGTTTGTATGATGTGAAATTTTGATAAACTACCTGCTTCCGTATTCCTGCCTCCCTCATTATCTTCTCTATGCTCCTCATGATAAATTAATACTTAATAAAGATCGCGTACCCTAATGCACGCACAGAAATACTGCCATTGAAAGTACTCGGATGGCGCAATTCAGTTGTTACCCGGTAGAACCACGTAGCGGCGTCTTGTAACGATTCAAACAAAGTTCATTCAGAATACGTACATACCGTGTTTGCCCGACTTCTGGCTTTTATGCTTCCAGTTTAGAATCTTGAAGTTTCTGTACAAAACTGGATGAGAATCGGCACGAAAACTACCGTGTATACCGGACTTTACATCTTTCCACATAACAAAATACTTCTCGTGATATTTTTATTTCTGCAATCTCTTTCTAGACTGCCAAGTTTTGCAGTGGGTGACACCTGTTTCTGTCCTTCCCCCATCGCTCACGGTGACTCTCTCCAAACAAGCCATAAATTCCAATGTGGGATGAAATATTCGTAAATCAAAACTGAAAAGGCTCACTCTGCATTCAACGTCCTTCATTGTCTTCTTTCTCGTCACTTCTCCGACGTAGGACTTATGCTCTTCATTTCCATTGAAATGATTGGTTGGTTAGTAATTCTGCGCGCGTTAACAGCTTAGGTAATTAGTCCCGTAAGCGTAGTACATGTTTTTCCTCGGCAGGTGGCTGTGATCTTTTTCCTCTGTGATCTTTCTCTCACCTACCGTCGGCTAGCAGAGTTCCCCAACCCGATATCTCCCACCAGCGGGGTACCATCCCGACCGGTCTTCCGGCATGTGTGATAGTAGTGTATGTTAGTGTAAGTGTGTGTGTGTGTGTGTAAGGGGAGGTAATAGGACAAGGAAGAGGAAGGAAAATCGCGCGCTATCCATGGTCCGGTTCTTAGGGTACTGCTCTAGCATTCGCCTGGTGTTGATCGGAGAAACCATGGACAACTACCGATCAGAGCGGCCGACCGCTAGAATTCTCCTCTAGACAGCGACTGAATTCGACCTAGCTGAAATTTAGTGTCGAAAATCCTGCGACAGCCGGGGATCAGGACCTCCCGTTCAGAGGCAATTCAGTGACACCAATTGATGCCCTGGGCCATCCCTCTCCGTGCTGCGATGGCAAGGGCTACTGGTGGGGGATGGGGGGCGGGGGCCGGGGGGCGGGCGGGGGGTGAGGCGGGGTTGAAGCAGCGCGTGCGCATTGCGTGAGGTCAGGTCGGGTCACGGCGCCACGCCGCCCATGACGTCAGCGTAGAGAAGTGGGAGGGGATTCCAGAACCCCAGGACGGTTGTGGGGTACGCGTGTCCTTAAAATAACAAAGTGGATGAAAATTTGTTTCTTTAAGAATATCAATTACATTTGCAAGTGAAGTATATGTAATTAAGTTAACACAATTCTCTTCTGTCAAAGGAAATGGAAGAATTTACTTCCAATGGTACGTATCTCCAAGAAATCCACTCTTTGAAGACGGGAAAGTATTCATTTTCGAGCTTGCAGTTCAAGATAAATTCAACTCTCATAAAACGGAGAATCGTCTTCAAAATATATTGATAAATAAAACTAGAAAAAACCGGTTGTGGTGCCGCAGCGCATTAACCGATGTCACTGCAGTGCCTCTGCAGTAGCTTGTCAGCTAGGTCGAATTCAGTCGCTGTCCGGAGAAGAATTCTAGAACTAGCTGCTCCGATCGGTATTTTTCCGTAGTTTCTCCGATCAACATCAGGTGAATACCGGAGCAGTACCCTAACAAACGGGCCACGGACCGCGGGGATTCGCGCATCCAACGGAAGATCACCGCTACCTTCCGATGAAAAGCATGCACTATAATTACGGGTCTAATGACTTCAGTGGTTGACGGGATCATTAACAATCAATCGGCTGTGCCCCGTGCTTTGCCCAGCGAGGAGTGGGTGCTGGTCCCGTCGGCGCGTCCTCGTCACTCAGCCGTCTCCTCGTCCTGCGGACCGCCGTGCACTCTACTCTCGTGGCTGGGCGATTCGTGCTCTCGGGGCATGAACCCTCCGTAGGACCAGGAGCGGTGGCTCAATGCCTCATCTCATCTTCTTCCGAGCGGGAAGTCATAGGTTCGAGTCCCGACGGCGGCACTAGCTTTTCAGCTAGGTGGAATTCAGTCACTGTCTGAACGCGAATTCTAGAAATCGGCTGCTCCGATCGGTTGTTTTCCGTGGTTTCTCCGATCAACACCAGGCGAATGCTGGAGCAGTACACTAACAAACGGCCACGGACCGCGCGCGATCTTTTCCACGTTGTTCGTGTCCCATCCTCACCCCTTACACAAACACACACACACATTCACACACTTATACTAACATGCGCCACACTACCGCACATGCCGGGAGACCGGTCAAGGACTTAGAACTTGTCCGGCTGGGGTGGTGCCTCGTTGGTGGGCGATACCTGGTTGGGAAAACTCCATTAGTCGACGGTAGGTCGGCGCCGGATCTCGCCATTCAGTGCAGCAAGGATCACCGCCACCTCCTGATGAAAAACATACACTACACTTACGGGACTAATGACTTCATTAGTTGACGCGCCCGGAATCACTAACAATCAATCAATCAATGAATTCTCCTCGATCAGGACTCTACTCTGCGGACTGGACTTGGACTCTTATACTTGGGTTTTTGTAACGTGGTTTGTGAGAGGCTTGACTTCACGATGGAATAGGCAGACTTTTTGCGTCTTTTCTGACCGTGCCGCCAGATGTTGCATGATCATGACCGTATCGAGCAGTGCTGCAGATCAAGCGACATCTAACGGCACGCCCAAAAAGCCGCGAAAAACCGTGCCGTATTCCATCGTGAAGACTAGCCCCTTCGCGCACGACGTTCCGAAAACCGCAGTACGCAGTCTGTAATGTCGGTGCTTGCGGCCACGCCCTCGCTCCTGGTGGCTGCTCCCGTGCGCACGCTGCGCCTGAATCGCGCGTTGCTCGGCGGCGAGCGCGCCTCTGCGAAACGGTGCCGCGCAGGCACACCAGCGCGCATGCTGGCGAGAAATAATTTAGTAATGCTGCATTACACTTTACATTCACCACAACTGGCAAATAGTTTTGGGATTTCGCAACATTTCATAAATCTTCTCTATTCAAAATCGTTGAGTAACGATGGACGGCGGAATGGACAGAGGGACGGAGAGATAGATAGATGGATATACATATATATATATATATATATATATATATATATATATATATATATATATAGAGAGAGAGAGAGAGAGAGAGAGAGAGAGTGAGAGAGAGAGAGAGAGAGAGAGGACAGAGGAAAGGAGGGACATTTGGAGGGACGAACGGATCGACGGATGGACGAACCAACTAAAGTATAGTTTTATTAGAACTAAATAATTACATCCCGTACTACTGCAATTTTGTCGGTGGTTGAGAGCGTGAAACTCAACCCTGAAATACCCGTGTCCCTTTGAGCGTAGAACAAGATCTGCCGCAGTGATAGGGCCAGAGTACTCCCTTCATCTGCCTGTAGCATTTAGCATTTCTAATCCCTCCTCCTTTTCGTCCCCCCCCCCCCCGCCAGTCGGAAATGAGCGAACAACGCAGTGCGCCCGCTTGCATCCCTTGGGGTGGCTCTTGCTCAATAATCCACTTCCCTTGTGCTGTAAAAATAACTGCTCAAAATCACGTGATATTGCATTAAATTTACTGCGACAAAAAACATTTTGTGCGAGAATATTCGATGTAATAGAAGAGTTTTTGTTACCTACTTTTTAAGTGTTACAAATAATTTCTATCATTATATGGACAATTACTTTTCCTAATTTTAATGTCAGTTCTGTCATTTGGTTTTTAATGTCAACTTAAACAACATAAAACAAGACGATGGAATTATACTAAAATTATGTAAAAAAGTTATCAGATTGCAGGTAAAAACGTTTTCAACTTTTTGTTCAGTTTCAACCTTCTTGAAGTATCATGCGTTTAGCAAGATTAATTGAAATTTTACTTTTTTTAATCCTTTCGAATTATAAGGATTCACTCATGAATAATGCATCACTAAAAATATTGATGGGTGAAAAACTTTGATTTTTTTAATGTAGTGGACGTAATGTAGTGGATTTTTTTAATGTAGTGGCGTATCCCGCCTTCAGACATGTTCCTTCTACGTCTGTTAGCGGGTCTCCGTACCTGGATGACAAAGAATTTTTGCTTCGTATGAGGAATGGAATAAGAAGAGAAAGGGCATCACTAGCGCCGTATTGGGATGTCTACCTTTATCTGCGATGACGGTCACAGTCGCTGTCCTTTGGAAGGAAACGCTTTGAAATTTTTGCGCACGCAACCTCGTCTCCGCTTTAAACGCCTAGCTCAGTGTACTTTGAGGCAAAAGTGGCTCAGTGCATCAACTGATGTCACTGCAGCGCCTCTGAGCGGGTGGTTCTATGGTCGCGTCCCGACGGTGGCAGAATTTTCGACACTAGCTTGTCAGCTAGGTCGAATTCAGTCGCTGTCTGGAGGAGAATTCTCCCAACCAGCTGCTCTGATCGGTTGCTTTCCGTGGTTTCTCCGATCAATACCTGGCGAATGCAGGAGCAATATCCTAACAAACGGGCCACGCACCGCGCGCGATCTTTGCTTCCTGTTCCTTGCTCTATCCTCTCCCCTTACACACACATTTACACATTTTCTACACTACCCCACATGCCGGGAGCTTAGAGCTTGTCCCGGCTGGGGCGGTGTCTCGCTTGTAGGAGATACCTGTTTGGGGAAAACCCCGCAAGTCGACGGTAGGTCGGCACCGGATCACGACATCAAACGGGGGAAGATCACTGCCACCTCGCGTTGAAAAACATGTAGTGCACGTACAAGACTAGTGACTTCAGTAGTTTACGCACCCGGAGTCACTAACAATCAATCAATCAAATACAGTCAACCGCATGCGCGTCAATGGCGGTGTCCGTGTGTTGCAGTGGGCGCCCCGGCGGCGGCGGCGCCAGAGGGCGGCGTGGGCGGCGCGCGCCCCGCCGCTTCCGCAGGTGCTGCAGGTACTCTGGACCGCGCCCGCAGCCACGTGCTGGCGCAGGAGCGCGCCCGCGCCACGCCCACTCGAGCTACAGGTGAGGCGGCCTCGCCACGTGCCACGCGCCACACCGCCTGCCCGGCCGCTCGCCTGCTCGCTCACCCTCCCCCCACTCACTCACCCACCCACCCGCTCAATTAATCTGACATTACTTGGGGACGGATGTTGATGACCTAAAACATCGCCAAAAGTGATCATAGGTAATACCATGATGCTTCGTAAATTGTCAATAAATCCCCGACTCTCGAAGCGAGGAAGGGATTTATCAGAGAATTACCAAAACACGTGATGTATTTAGTAGGACTATTCCACGAGTGCAATTATGTCCAACAAAGTTCCAAAATGCGCCAAATATTGGAAATAGCTGAAAGCTACAATAAAATCAAAGGTTATGTCGTAGTACATACGCGGTTCATTGGACATTGACATAGCAATCGATGTGTTGTGCCTCCTAAGATAGATGAGTCACAGTTTGTGATTGGCCAGTAGGGAGAAGAGGTAAGAAAAATCGGATAGAAAAAGCAATAAACGTCTTGAGATACACCGCCCTGATTGAGGTATTTAGTATGGACAGTTAGACACTAATGGTTTTAATGTCACCCGTGGAATAGTTATGAAAATGTATTTAAAATGCCCTAAAAACATAAAAAATATGATCAAAACCAGTTCGGATGTACATCTTAAGCTTTTGGATATGTTGCTAGTGTAATCGAGGCTTCTTATATTCGTTCAATTGAGCTCAGCTTGGAAACTTTTGGCTTAGGATTTTCTCCACCAGGGAATTTCTGTCTTTAGCTATCCCTAAATTGGATGAACCATGGTGATAGGCGTCACAGGAACATTAGATTATATACGGCTGACATGTATAATTTCTGATCGAAGAAATTGAATAGACTACTCAGGAATCCAGTGAAGAACATTTGTTGCGTCTCGTAAATATTATTTATAGAAAATACTATTAAAATTATATCGATAAAATCAGCTAAGATGCATTGAAAATTACGAGAAAAGGTAAAAATGACCTGTCAGTAAAAATGGACGAAAATGCCAAAAAACATAAAAATGGATCATTTCCTTTTGTCATAACATGAAATTAATTTCTACACGAAATGGCATTGATATAAACCGAAAAGAAAAGAATGACATTCCATTAAAATCCGCCCTCTAGACATAACTCTCCAGACAATGGCTGTCTGATTTAGTTTTGTGGTCTGCCAAGTTCGATTGCAGGAATGCGACAGAGCATGGCAATAATACAGACAACACTGAATAACGGAAATACCGACGTTTATGACTAAAGACATTCACAGGAAAAAGAGAAATCCCTTGCTGAAGAACAGTCAGAAGTATAAAAGGGTGACCGGGAGCGGTAGCTCAATGCATGAACTGATGTAACTGTAGCGCCTCTGACCTGGAGGTTCCAGGTTCGAGTCCTGACGGCGGCAGAAGTTTCGACGCTAGCTTTTCACCTAGGTCGAATTCAGTCGCTGTCTAGAGGAGAATTCTAGCGGCCGGCTGCTCTGATCGGTAGTTGTCCGTGGTTTCTTCGATCGCCACGGACCGCGCGCGATCTTTCTATCTTCTTCCTTGTCCCATCTTCTCCCCTAACACACACACTTACACTAACATGCACAATACTACTACATATTCCGGGAGACCGGTCCGGAGCTTAAAAATTGTGAATGGGGAGGTGCCCCGCTGGTGAGCGATCCCTGGTGAGGGGGAAACCCCGCTAGTCGACGGTAGGTTGGCGCCGGATCTTGCAATCCGGCAGGGGAAGATCACCGACATCTCCTGAGGAAAAACATACACTACACTTACGGTAATTACGAACAAAACCTTTGATGCGTCCGTAATCCCTAACCAACCAACCAACCTATAAAATGGTGAGAATTAATTAAGGAAAATGTGGCAAATGAGAGCTGCTGATCGGAATCTTATCCAGGCGATGGATGAATATTCAACTCAGTTTTTGAGATATGTTTCAAATATAAATTTCAATATTGCTTGTTTCATTAATCTGCCTGATGTTGGGCATACCAATGAGATAAGTTTTAATCTTTTCAATTTTCATTTAATTTTGTTGCACTGGCATCGTTGTGCGTTGATGTGCCGTTCATACGAACGGCAAATTCCTGAAGGTTATCCGGTCAAATTTTGTATTGCATTACACACAATCTTTCTGCAATAACCAGCTTTGTTTCATAGAAAATATAACATAATATTTTATTCAAATAACTTAACACTCGTCTTTGACAAGAACTAATAAACAAACAGTTTAGAATATTTAATCGATAACTATTTTCAACTTTATCTTATTTTTTAAGATCTGAAAAGCTTTACTTTGTTTTCTTCAAGCGGATTATTTTTCCTCGGTGCTCCCGCGTTGTCCTCCCGCGCCGCGACAATTCTTCCTTCTTCCAGTTCTTGTTTCATGCCTAATACACAAAGTACATATTATCTTTGTATTCGTCGCTGGCGGGCGTTTAATCCCAAATACTATTTGATGTATTATATCATTCGTCATCTAAATTCCCTCTCTAAAGTTCCTGCCTTCGTTGCGTCTATATCCCCCAATTCTCCAGTTTCGTTCGCCTCTCTTTTTTCATTGTTCTTGTCCTTCTACCCATATGGTGCAGGTCTATGCCACTTGTACTTTTCGTGTCGCCAATGAATGGTTTTGCCTAGTTAAATTATAAAAGTTCCTTGACTACTTGCAGTCCTCGAGTCTTTCTTTGGCATTTTACATTATGTAGGGTCGAAAATCCGCTATTGTCGGCACTTGAAGCCTAAAACCTCAGTCTTGAATAAGCAGCAGCCTTAACTAATCAATTTTACATTATTCTTCCTATTCAGTTTGAATCTTAGCATATTTTGTGGGCAAGAGACTCAGGGCAAATTTACAGATGTTTCCGTGTTTAGGCAAACTGCAGCGCCATTTATTTATTCCCTTTGAAGAGCAGAACGTAGTAATCGAATCTACCTACGTGACATTGAACGCTGTCATACTATACCTTGACCCCGCGTTGACTTTCCTCGTGGCGCGAAACAAAACGCGAGCGAATATTCGAGGAGCGCCTGAGGCTCCCACCTCGGCCCTCGGGAAATCATTGACCGGTTGAGACCTGCAGGCTACCGCAACCCACAGAACTTGGACGCACAGCGGGTTGCCTAACTTACAACATAGGCGTTCGCAGATAGGGTGTTAGTGCAGGGGAGTTTCTGTAAACAAACGCACTTCACTTATAATCTTCTCATTAAGAGAACAACACTTATAATTAAGGCTCGTAAGCTAATGCTGCATCAAATTGAGAAATATGCATACGAATATGCTCTAACATTTGTAAAATATGCTCAGAATTAAAATATGCCAGAACTAATTACTCTAACAATTATCAGTTTAAGGTAATCATAAGCAATTACAAAACTTTTAATTTTAACAATTAATTTTGAATTTTTGTCTTTACATAGTATTCTAGTAATAATTCTTAAAGTAAAATACAATGATTTCGTCTGTATCATCGTTGAAGTATCGATTTTATCAAAGATAAATGATCACATCATTCATAATGAGACAAATCGTTTCCGGATACCAGTGCCATGATATCATTTAAACGAAGTTCAGACAAATACTTATGCAACGAATGAAAGGCATTGCTACCATTTCCCAAGAATAGCAATCGCATTCACATTTGGGAAGTACACATTTCGGTTTGAGAAGACAAGCATGCATATTAATTTAAATTCCAGGAGAAATATACCACATTAAGAAAAAAAGCAATAAAAATTGAGTATAATAGAAATATGATACATTGACCCAAAATACACTAAATATGCACTAATATTCTACATAAAATCACCGAATTTCTGTTCGCTTGAGTTGCTTTGTGGAATTTTATAATTAGCCTATTATAAAGCTAATAATTAAAAATATGATATTTCATAAACTTCCGGATCTTACTTATAATAAAAAATATTAAATTTTCCATTAGTTTTTGGCCCTCTTGATTAATGAGGGGCAATTCATACTATTGTAACGTATTGGAAATAAGTATATTCCCATATTCAAGTACAGTTTCCTTAAATTGTAGTAATCAAACATTTTTCAAGAAATATTAAATTCCAAAAATACTACTTTTTACTTTCTCGCGTTACGAATTCCTCTTAAGAAGAAGTGATGTAATCGCGCGCCGGAAAATGTACATTTTCGACAGAAAAACTCTCTTAGTTGAGCGCTGGTAACGAAAAAGTGGATAAATCCTGTTGCTAAATGTAGAAAAATAATCTTCTAACTCGTGGTCTAGCTAAAATTCATGTTTTGTTGCTTCTTAATACCGAAAAATCGATTGACGGCAAAACGTCCGTCCGTCCGTCTATGGTCAACGCTAGTGCTTAAACCCTTCAGCCGATTTTTGACTACGCATGATGACCAACAGTGACTCGCATCCAATTCGATTTTCCACATCACATTCCTGTGAAGGAGTGTAAATGTTGCCAACAGAATGCGAGAGATACCGACAGGCAGAAGGTTGAGCTCGCACAAGACCGCACACTTGACGACCGCTAAATTGCAATCGTTCGGTTCGAGTTTACCAGTTTTAGAGAGTACAAATATATCGCAGAAACTCGAAGAGAAGTGCGGAGGAAAGTAGGATAAGATGTTGGGAATTGAGGAGGGATAGGGATTGTTGGATACAGAGATAGGCTATAGTCATCAAAGCAAACGGCCAAAACGTAGTGTCAAAAAAGTTATAACTAAAAAAGACAGACCAATATATTAATTCAAATGTTATTACAATTTGTCGACTTAATGATAACACTAACGAATAATACGTAAAAAATAGTGATGCTACAGAATGGCACAGACATTCTCGTAGTATAACTTTCTCATTTTCTTAGTGTGGACTGGCTTCTTGCCCCATCCTCTTGCCAGCTACCATCTCTTCCCACCCAAAGTACATTTTTTTGAAATCTCAACTTTTCAGTTTCGTAATAGCGTAACCGTAATATTACTTTACAAATATTAAAGAAGTGTAAAACGTCGTTCTAAATAGCAATATTCAATGAAAAATTTGCAGGTGTTTTTAAAAAAATGGCGTTTAAGCGTTACTGTAAATGCGAAATTTGCAGGTTTTTTTCACATAAATGTTAAAAAATCATTTCTATTTCATTTGAAGCACTTTAACTCACAAATTCAGTAGTTTTTACAAATTGCTGAAAATGTGCATATTAACCGCGTGAGAAATATTTAAAACTTTGTTCATTGTTTTTGCGAAATTTTGCGAACAGGGAGGATTGAGGCTGACGGAAGAGAAGGCGGGCGGGGTAGAATGAGCTATGACATAAAACATCATTTCATCAACGATCAGTTTCAACAGTAATAGTTATTGACGATAAGACGTAAAGCATCTGATTACAATACGAGATTGCAAAATTTCCAAATGAGGCAGTTAGCCCGAGTTATGTAACCAATTGAGTATTGTAATCATATGTTACGACACGAATATCGTTCAACCTTTTATCCACTTTGTAAAAATGTGTAATATCTCAAGTGACATTTCGTCCTATACCTTCATTAAGCATTCATTTTTTCTCTTATGAGTGGCAACACTTTTCTAAACAAGAAGAACAATTGAAACACACTAGATGTATACTTTTCGAGATAAGTAAATACAGGCTAGTTCAGATTTGTATTTAGAAATAGCAGAAAATGCTGCTATAGAAACATTGCCACCCAACAAATCAAGAAAGAAATATGACCGTGAGTATTTAATTTTTAAGGATTGGAGTGGAAAAAAGTTCACTCCATATCGGAAAAAGTTTTCATTGCTTACTTTTCTGCCAAGAGAAGGAGAAACCAAGTAGCCATTGGACCCACAACTCTATGTTAAAGAATACAATTTCATTTAATGACAATATTGATATCAGTAAGTTCACTCAATTATTAGCGTTTTTAAAGAGGAAAAGTGAAGGAACAAGACAAAGAATTCAAAAATATTTTCAAAAGAAGAGTGGCAACCTACGTTGTCCTAGTCGTAATGAAGTACATTACCTCTCTAAGGCGGTAAAGTACTTCATTACGAAACTGATTCCAATGGCGTAATGTTTGACGCCCACAGGAGTGCGCTGGACGCCAGGCAGCAGCGCGGACGGCGACGCGTCAGCGGCGGCGTCAGCGTCGGCGGCGTCGGCGGGGGCGTCGCCGGGGGCGGGCGCGGCGGCGGCGGCGTCGCTGGCAGCGGCCGCAGCGTCGGCCGAGCCGTCGCCGGCGGGGGCGTCGGGGGCGGCGCTGCTGCCGGCGGCGGGCGGCGGCGTGGGCGTGGGCGTGGTCGTGGGCATGGGCCCCGCCGGCCCCGACGCCTCGCCCGCGACGCCTCCGGACCCAGGTAAGGATGGACATCGGTGCCACCGCTGGAATCCGTATTCAGTTGATAATCAGGGAGTCATGTTCCACAAAAAATATTGCCCGTATGAGATTATTTAAAGGAAACATAACGAGATGAATAACGTATTCAGAAAGAATGAAATATGAAATAATATGCAACACTTACGATTGTAATGTGGTAAATATCGCAGTGACACACATATAATTGCCCAAATTATTTTTATTGATCGATTATCAGTGATTCAGGGCGCTTTAACTACAGATATTAGTCCCGTAAGCATGTTGTTTCATCGTGAGATGGCGGTGATCATTCCCCGCTGAATGGCGAGATACGGCGCCGACCTATCGTCGGTTAGTGGGGTTTTCTCCAACCAGGTATTTCCCATCAGTGGAGTACCCCTCCCCCAGCCAGGATAAGCTCTAAGCTCCCGACCGGTCTCCCGGCATGTGTGGTAGTGTAGTGCATGTTAGTGCAAGCAGGGCTGTGCCCCGCTGGTGGGAGATACATGATTGGCCGAAACCCCGCTAGCCGACGGTAGGTCGGCGCCGGATCTCGACATCGAGCGGGGAAAGATCACCGCCACTTCCCGAGAAAAAAATGCTCTATACTTACGGGACTAATACGTGTGTAGTAGACGCTGCTGGAATCACTAACATCCCGATGAAAAAGCAAGCACTTCAGTTAAGACCGTTCCACAATAGCCCGAGAACGGGAGTGGGAACGTAAAGGCGAGCGCAGGAACGGAAACGGGAGGTACGTGCGCTTCACAATAAACGCCAACGGGAAGAGGCAACAACGTTATGAATCTGTTGCGACAAAAAAGAGAACTTCAAGAAACAGTTTGCCGAAACCAAAGCACATCTAGCTATGCTACTGTGTTCATTTTTTGTATTGCCATCTGTCTGATGTGTTTGCGTGAGCTGCTATGAATAAAAAATACTTTAACTAAAGAATATTAATTAGAGAAATATAACTATAAATACAAAGAATGCCAAACCTATTAGGAACTTACTGAAAATACAACTACGAGAAACTAAAATTTTGTCAATAAACAAACAGCTCCAATGTACATTAACGAATTTTTTTTTAATTCTGGCAAATTTTAATTCTCAGTATTAATATGAATAGAAAATCAACTATACTATAAATACTAAAAATAACTAAAACAACTCAACAATGAGTAACAAAATCCACCCCAAACCCTCTCAAATCCACGTTCTAAGCTCAATATCGCCCTACACTCTCAATTCCAGATCAGACCAGTGTCGTCTGTCGCGCGCAGTTCGCGCGCTCCATCAGCTGGAAAGCGTCGCCGCCATTTCTTGCTTTGGTCGAGAGGCTTTCATTGGTCGAGAGGCTTCGTGTTCCCGGGCTGAGATAAATGTTGACCATCCTTCCCGTTCCCGTCGTGTTGTGAACGCCTGCCTGAGATGCCCATCTTTTAACTTTCTTTACGTTCCCGTTCGCGTTCCCGTTCGCGTTCGCGTTCCCGATCGCGTTCCCGGGCTCTTGTGGAGCGGCCTCTTGAGGGGCTGGCGCCGCGAGTGGTGGCGTGGCGCTAACGTGTTTGTGGGGGGCGTGTCAGGCGCGGGGGCGGGGCCCCCCGGCGGGGGGCCGCCGGGCGCCGTGGTGGTGCGTGCAGAGGAGGCGCTGATCGTGGTGCTGGTGCTGGTGCTGTGGGTGGCGGCCATCGCGCTCTTCTTCAACCGCTGGGGCAAGATCCGCATGCTGGAGCCCTACCAGCCCAAGTATGAGGCGCCGCACCGCGGCTCCTGCCCGCTCGTCGACTGCGCCGGCGCGCCCGGCCTCCAGGTGCGTCCCTCACACACACCCACCTCCAATCTCCATCAACCTGTTTTCAATACAGGGTGAGGCACGTAACTTCAGCACCTCCTGCAGCTTCTGAACGGTTGAAGTTAGTAAGCAAGTAATTCATTTATTGGCTTTAACCTCAATTATACGCACGGTCCGAGACACATTACATTATAATAATATTAACAACGTTCACAGGAAGCAAATCTCCGTAACAAAATCTTAAGTTTAACGGTTTAAGTTATTGTAATGTATATTTCATGGAAATGTTTGATTGAATGGGACTAATTAGTACATGTATTCATTTCTATTTTATCATTTGTATTTATCGAGATATTTAGGTAACTTTGTGTTTTTTAAATCGAACTATACGTATTTTTAGTCTAACATGACGAGCGTACAAAGACGAATCCATTGACATACATATTGTCGTACCTTTGATAAGCATTTTTGTGAGTAATTTTTATTTTTGCGATTGGTATTTAACTGGTATTGTAACGCTCGGAGAACGTGCTAGTAGGGAGAGCGTGGTTGGTGGACTATTACATTAAAAGTATACCGTAAACACGAGTTGCAAAAAATCAAAATTGCTCAAAAATACTCATCTAACATGTAACAATAGATCTATTATTGGGTTCGTCTTTTTACGCTCGTCATGTTAGACTAAAAGGTATTTATAATTCCATTTGAAAAACAAAAATTCACCTCAACATCTGTTAAAATGCAAGTGATGGAAATGAATACGTGCATCAATTGGCCGCATTCCCTCATGCACTTTCGTCAAAACTGCATTGCAATAACTTCAAACGTTCAAACGTTACAGGTCCTAAAGTTACGTGACTTATCCTGTATTTTCAAATAATTGATTGCTGTTTTGATTGTTTGTATGCAACTTAAAAAAAACTGAAAATATGAAGTAGGTTGAAATATTATTTTCATAGTATTTTGTATATTTTACATATCTGATATCTTTCCTTCATTGCATGCTTTACAAACTATTAGTGAATGCTCCAAACAAATAAAATAGTTGCATATTTGACACTAATATATTGTTAAGTTGCTTAAAGTATTGAACGAAAGCAAGTGCGCGTAGGTGGTCTCTGAGACCCGTGCAATGTCTCACCGCTAGAAAGCATAACAATACTCACTTTCTCAAAAGAAACGTGACTCATATTTGTGGAAGGAAAGGGTACCTGGAAGCAGTGGTCATGGGCGGCCAAACTGCAATCACAATATTAGAGTAATGGCTTCTCAGACCACCTGCGTGCACTGTCCGGTTAAGTTTCACACAGCTGCGAAGGAAGAGGAGATGCAAGTGATGAAATATGCACATTCCTACATTTTCAATGTTTCCTGTTTATATTTCATGCCAATAATTGTTTGCTTAAAAGTTCAATTGCCCGACATTTAATTGAAAATATTTTTTATGTCCATCCTGTGGTAACAATGGGACCAGAAAGTAACCAATGAGGAGGACGTGGGATCAGAATGCATTGCAGGTCCATCCTGAAATTACAGTGTTTTTTATATTCTCTTGTCAATTACAACATGGACGCTCTGGTAAATCCCAGACCCATAACACCTCGAAATGTAAATTGACAAGAAGGTATAAAAATGTTAGTGTTTTATTTATTTAACAATGAATTGAACAGTGAACATGATTTTGTGACATGTTTTTAAAATAAACTAGATTTTTGGATTTACAACAATGAAATTTACAGTATTATCACAGTATTATAGAATATGAAATTGAATGTTTATCTCTGGGTTATTGTACATAAAAGTAAATGTGTTTCTTCCAAACGAGAGGGTTGTTGAGGCTACGAACACAGCTTCAGTATTTTGGGAGAGCTTCTGAATATGTTCGTGTCGAAACAAGACCGTTAATTCTTTGACACAAGAGAAAGTTCTGAAAACCAAGTATTTAAGAACTATTAGTATACCTCAGCTTAACAATTATTGAGTATTGAAGAAATTTTCAGTCTTATCTGTCCGGTCGGAACGGAAATCTTTTACTCCCGGTGTCTCTCTCTCGCAATTCGTGCATGTTAATGTTAAGCGGAGATCGCGCGCCAACGCGATGTTTCATGGGGACTGCAATGGTGAGAGCTAGGCACACTAGCAACGCACAAATCTTACTTTTAATCCTCCCAAAATGCGTTTTACTGACGAGGCGATCTTTTGTCAAATCGTTCGGCTGCAGATTCCCAAACAATTGAATTTCGTGGCGTTTTATTTGGAAAGGCGTCTGATTCTCAGAATTTGTCGACAATATTCCATTCTCACTCTGCGGCTTCTCCAGTAGCTGGCGCGATCTCCAGGAATGTCTATGGAAGCAGTTCAAAATTTCAAAGCAGTTCAGTCCGTGCAAAGAGTTTCATACGAAAACTGAATTCCCTTTCTCTCTGGAAGTCAGCGCGCGGTTTTTAGGGAAAAATTAACTAAGTTGATGGCGAGATGATTGAAATGTATGCCCTTTGCTGTTAATTAGCGCCAGAGAATTGCTGTACGTTATTGAATTCCAAGTACAGCGTAAAATTTGAATTAATTTGGCTGCCGATGTGCCAGCACGGGTGAAAATAGTATGTGAACATGTTATCTGAATAGCGCTTATGCTGACGGAAGAGCTGCAATATTTTTTCGTCAGAACTGGAGGTAGTGACGGCTTTCTGAACTATCTCTCTGGTTTTGCACGCCAATGAAAATATACTTTATTCGGTAAACCACCCAGCGCTCTTTTACATCGCTTCAGAATGCTGATTGCCGCTCACTGAAATGATCATAAACCGTTGCATGTTGCGTTTTTTCATAGTGATCATTCTACAGTGAAGCCTGTCTTCAACAGCCACTGGTTATATAAGAGAAAAAGACCTTTGAAACCATGTGAACACTAAATTGAGGATTTAAGAAAATGAGAAGACGACATACGGTACATTTTTTTAGTGACGTTAGGTGTGCTTTTTAAGTACGCTTATGTCAAGCCCTTTAAAAATTTACAAAATACGGATGCATACGGAACGTTGTTATTCAAAGAAAACAAAATCGTCCAAAATTACGGAAATGTATTGTGTAAAAAAGGTGTACCGTGAGGCCCTAGTACAGGCTAAGTGGATAAATTCGGTTCCAATAAGTAGTACATTATTTCCTCTAACTCGTTGTGCAATCAGGTTTCACGAATTGTGGGTTCTTGATACCGAATATGTGTTGTTTTTCTAGAACGCCCGTCCGTCTGTCCCTCCGTCTATTTGTCGTCTGTAAACAACACTAGGGCCTAAACTACGTGTAGGATTTTTTCCACACCGAATAAACCCCTTTCGATCTGGTCTCACCCACCACTCTGCGATTTTGAAAAACATTAATTGTTTTTTGGAGGTAGTTTACAAGAAGCTCCAGAGACATTTTCAAAATTTCCCCAAAAATAGTTCCAATTTTCTTTTTAATTTTTTTAATAAAATATAGTGAAAGACTATATGGAATAGGTCCAATTTTCATTGTGAATACAAACATTTCCAGCGATTTCTATACATTATTGCATTTGTGAGAAAAAGTGCGTCAATTAATTTCCAATAACGTTTATCGAATACTCAGAAATGTTATGAGAAAAAGAGATTCAAATTTTGCAAATACAGAAATATGTCACGAAAAAGGGGAAAACTTTCTCTTATATGGCACTTTTTGTTGAAATATTTAGTGCATTTTTATGAAAATGTGTGACTGTTGTCTATAAATGCGAAATTTGAAGCTCTTTTCCACACAAAACTTTTAATTTTTTCTAAACCTTACATGAAGATATATGAAACATCCCACCTACAATTGCATTAATCTATACAAATCATTGCATATACGCAGATTACCGACGTGAGAGATATTTATATTTATAAAAGCTTTGCATACGTTTTGAAAAAACAAGAGATTGCACGAAAATGGCTTTTATTTTATCTTATGTTGTGCATTCAGCACTAATTATGAAAAAATGAAGACACATTTTGGAGGCGTTTTTGAGAAAATGGCATTTGAATATCTGAAAATTCGGAATTTTGAGCTAATTTTCATAGAAAATTGTTTTCGAGAAATTTCATTGGAAATCATTTAAAACACATCTATTCCTAAGTGCAATAATGTATACAAATTGCCCGCCAGTTTCAGATGATGGTGCACCCCTGCCCCCGGGCGAGCCAATATGCCCCGTTCACTAGCCTCTTCCCATTCACAACCGATTAGCCCATGGGGGTTCCCCCGGCCTTCAAGGTCGTTCCCTACAGGAAGGTTAAGGAGTGATCCCACCAGTCTGCTACCGCGCCTTGGGGCGTGGACCCGAGTGGATGTACATTTTTGCGAAACATCTGCCAAGGTTAAAGCCGCGCCCGATTTTCCAGAGTGTGAAGAGTATTCTTGTGGTTAACAATGGTCACAGCAAGTTTTTCAAGGAGTTTTTATGAGTTATGTGTTGTATGGTGAGTCATAGTATTATATCGTCTGTGTCGAGTGTGTGATTGTAATAGTCTCCGCTGGAAAGTGGAGTTATTGTAAACACTCTCATAGGAGACGAATCGGTGTTTCCTGTTACACGCAGATGCATCGGGGCGTGTCCACCAGGCTCAGTTTATAAAGCTGAGTCCTCAACTGGCCGTGTCCAGATAGCATTTGATTGAACTGTGGTCCTGGTTTAAAGTGTGTAAAGTACACTACCACCCCACGCTAATCCTAGTTCTACCAGTGGGGTTGCTCTCCGGGATGGGGACCTAAGATTTTCGCCTAGAGAGTCCTAGTGGGTCAGCGGGCAAGCCCGGCAACATGGAGCATTCCGCCTTCTCACTGCGCCTACCTTCGAACTAATGACCTGAGTACCGCCGGAATCTAAGCAACCTGACAGAGGCATTCAAGTTCACTGTCGGACGTTTGTATGTGGGAGGGACGAGAACCGAATCCAATCCTGCCCAAAGGTCGGGTAGGGTACCAACGGGGGAGGGGGAAGCATCGCTTTGTCACTACGCCACCCTTGGCACTAACGACGTGAGTACAGACGACTAACTCGTATCCGAGAAGAAGTTAACTTCTCCACTAAGAGTCTCAAGCCTTGCGACCATATTACTCTCCCATGCGAAACATTACTACACATCCTGTCTCTCGGTATATACTACCGCACATTCGGGGAGAACAGCGGGTGTTTAATGCGTGTCCCGGATAGGGCGGGGCCCTGATGGTGGGATATACCTGGATGAGCAAATCGTCGCCAGCGTACGACAAGTTCGGCACCGGATCTCACCATCCAGCGGAGAACGATGCCAGACACCTCCCGCGAAAAAACTGCCCTAGACTTACAGAACTAATGAGCTTAACAGGACGCATCCGGAACAATAATCAATCATTCAATCAATCGATGAACTTAAAAGTCCAGAAAATCTTTGAAATATTAACTGTATGCATTTTCTCGGAATCTGTAGTCTCGCGAGCTCCCGGTTCTGACAGATTGGCAATTTCTGTTAATGAAAATATCTGCTAATAAACTTCAGTATAAAACTCTGAAAATTAGATATTAGAATTTAATTTTCGCAGAATTTTCTCTCTGAAGTATTTGATATAGACCACACTAGCAGTTTAGAATTAACTAGAATATTGTATCGCAGCTGCAGAAACATAGAATTGAGCATTGAGTGGAAACAAATGCTGCTGTTTTGTGCCTGATTTTATGCTTCGTTACGAATTACGCTTGTATGTGCGATGGTATGCTTTCCATTCGATCTAATGATATCCGCTGAAGTGAGGAAACAATCTCATATCTAAACATACAGAGTAAAAAATTTAATATCCATCTAAATACTATTTAATATCATCTAATTACTGTGTAATTACTGACCAAGTATTTACAGAGATTCCGATGGTCCTAAAAAGAAATGAATATATTTCTTCACCAAGAAATATTAATACTGAAATAAAAAATCACCCAATCTACACAAATCAAATCTTTTACTTTCTCCCTACCGCTTAAGCAGTAGAGAAACTTGTGGCGCTAAAGAATGGCACAGACATTCTCGTACTATTAAAGTTTTCTAATTTTTTGGTTTAGCTTAGCTCTTCTTTCTTGTCACATACTTTTGCCTGCTACCATCTATCGTTGCCCAAATATTTTTTTAATTAGTTTACTAATTTACTAGTTTACTAATAGTAGAACCGAAATATTACTCTAAATACATTAAAGAAGAGTAAAACCTCGTCCGAAAAGGCACTTTTTATTGAAAAAATTTTGAGCCGATTTTAAGAAAATGGCTTTTAAGAACTGTTGTAAATACGAAATTTGAAGCTCTTTTTCACAGAAACGTTTAAATTTTTAAACAAACTTCACTCCACATCCTTTGAAGCAGAACCACTTACAAATTCAGTAGTGTTTATTAATTGCTGAAATTGTGCATATTAACGGCGTGAGAGATATTTAAAAGAAATTACTTTTGTAAGAAAAAGAGATTACACAAAAATAAACTTTCTTTTTTTACGCCATATTAAACAGTGCAATTAGCACTTTTTGTTCCAAAAATTTGAAGAAAAATTTTCGAGAAAATCTTTATTTTGTTATTTATTTTTAATTGCACAACTTTTTCCCGTAGAAAAATCGCCGTTTCTTGCTGTGGCATTACAAGACTTTCTATATACCACGTATACGAAGGGCTGTCTAAAAATACGAGAACTGACGTCATAAAACAAAATGTACTCTCCTTTCCAACGCACATACTTGTCCCAACGGTGTTTCCACTTATTGAAACAGTCCTGATACGCTTCTTTTGTAATGTCCTTCAGCTCCGTTGCAATCCCCATAATTTTGGGAATCGTCTCATATCTTCTTTCTTTCAATGGACGTTTGAGTTGGGAGAACAAGAAAAAGTAACGAAGAGCAAGGTTAGCTGAGTAGGCGAGGGGTGCAGAAGAACAGTGATTGAGTTTTGAGCGAAAAACTCTTGAGTTCTGAAGGCTGAATGGGTCGGATCGTTGCCATGATGGAAAAGCCAGTTGCCACTCCTCCACATATCTGGCCTTCGGCACGGATGGCGTCCCTCAGAAGTTTCAATATAGTACTCAGAACTTCAATGTAGTAATTTTTGTTCACTTTCAAGCCTTCGGGGAGATACTCGTGGTGAACAAATACCCTTAGCATAAAATACTCTCAGCTTGACATTGGATCAAACTTGAGTTTTTCTGGGTATGAGGGGACGTTTCAATCATCCACTGGGACGATTGGACCATTGTTTCAATGTCCTCATCAGAAACCCATGAGTCATCGCCGATTATGATTTTTGACAAAAAGTTTTTATTTTCTTCTGAACTGTCAAGCAGTTCCTGACAAAGCAGCATAGGATGGTCGTATTGTTCCTTCTTCATCAGACGCGCTGGCACTCTCACTTTAACGAATTCTTTTTGTGACGAAAGAACTATCTTGGTCTTTTGAGTTTCGTTATAGATTGATTGACTGAAAGTGAATCCGGGCACGTCAACACCATGGCCATTATTCCCGTACATGAAGCGCACGCTTTTGCTCGGGAGATGGCGTTGATCTTCTCTCGCTGGATGAGAAGATCCGGCGCCAACCTACCGTCAGCTAGCGGGTTTCCGCAACCAGGTATCTCCTACCAGTGAGGCACTGCCCCAGCCGGGGCAAGCTCTAAGCTCCCGACCTGACTCCCCGCATGTGTGGTAGTGTCGTGCATGTTAATGTACTGTGTGTGTGTGTAAGGAGTGAGGATAGGACAAGGAAGAGCAAGGAAAGATCACGCGTAGTCCGCGGCCCATTTGTTAGAGTACTGCTCCGGCATTTGCGATCGGAGAAATCACGGAAAACTACCGATCAGAGCAGTCGACTTCTAGAATTCTCCTCCAGACAGCGACTGAATTCGACCTAGCTAACAAACTAGTGTCGAAAATCCTGCCACCGTGGAGAGTGTTACCCTAGGACGCCCCCCTCCCCGGTCAGAGGGCCTACAGTGACATCAGTTGATGTCCTGATCCACCTCTCCCGGCACTCTATCTGAAATCTTTCACTTTATGTTGTGGATTGCGCAGTGGAAGCCCCGTCCTGTTCGGAAGGCGCCGTGGGTGGGTGGTTGGGTAGGGGGGGGGGCTCACCGTGGAGCCGCGCCACCTGCGCCTTCGCCGTTGTCTCGCGCCGCCCATCGATTGGCGCCCGCCGGCTATTCCAAGCCCCAAACCTCCGCGCGCCCCCTATCCCGTTCGCCTGCCCCTCCGCCTCCCAGCTGTCACCTCAGAGCGCCGTCGCCGCCTCCCCCTCCTCCCTCTTGCACCGGGAGAGGTGGCTGAGGGCACCAACTGATGTCACTGCAGTCCCTCTCACCGGGAGGTCACAGGGTTACACCTCCCTGTCACATTTTCCACTCTAGCTTGTCAGCTAGGTCGAATTCAGTCGCTGTCTGATGGACAGTTCTTGCAGCCGGTTGCTCTTATTCGTAGTTTTCCGATCAAAATCTGGCAAATGCCGGAGCAGTACCCTAACAAACGGGTCACTGACCGGGCGCGATCTTTTCTTACTCTTCCTCGTCCTATCCTCTCCCCTTAGACACACACACTTACACTAACATACACTACATTACCACACATTCCGGGAGACCGGTCGGGAGTTTAGAGCTTGTCCCGGCTGAGGCGGTGTCCCGCTGGTGGGAGAGACCTGGTGAGGGGGAAACCCTACTAGCCGACGGTAGGTCGGCGCCGGATTTCGCCATCCTGCGGGGAAAGATGACCGCCAGCTCCCGAGAGAAAACATGCACTACACTTACGGAACTGAAAACCTCAGTAGTTGACGTGCCCGGAATCACTAACAACTAACCTACCAACCACCGTCGCTACCCCTGTGAGCACCGCCGCAAGTGTTCACTTTGTCACTGTCTCTGTCATCGTTCTCATTCTCACAGACCTCTCTGCCCGTTCACGCCGCCTTACCATGGCGTCTCTTATTCTAAAGGAAAGGGCCTTTTTCATCAACAATAATTCCTCTACCACACGTTATTTTTTCCGCTGCAACCACCAATGCCATAATTCTAGATTTATCTCGACTACTTCTCTTTCACTCCGTCATCCGCGTCGTTGGATAGAGGTAAACAGACGTTTCTTTTCTAATTAAAAAAGGAATGTTAGTCTTCCACGATAAAGAAAAATGCTACCACTGCTCTAATTGTGTCTGAGAATGATATCAGTAAAATTTTTATCTCTGTTTTGCACTGTGTTGCCTTATCCTGGTGTAAAATTGTTGTACCTGTTTGACAGAATTCAACATGCAAGTACTGGCGTATGAAATGGTGTTCTTGAATCCTTGATCAAAATAATATTTTTTCGGCAATATGAGAAAGATTAATATTTCAAATGTTGTGATTATGCGTTTCTCTTCGTTAATGTGCAAAAACGAAAATATTAGAAGATGTAGAAAACTAAATACTCCAGGCTTTGTACGTAATCCAATGCTTGCGTACTGTGCTAAGAATGGCCGAGCGAGTGAGGGAGTGCTATTCTAGCGGCCGACTGCTCTGATCAATCAATCAATAGATTTGCCTCATTTTACGTGCCGTGGTTCAGGTGATCAAGCTTGATTTTCCGCATGTAAATGTCGCTGCGCTCTTTACGCCATCTGTCATATTAAGAAGGTATCACTCGGGCAAGAAAAATTGGCGATTTGAATTTTGCTCATAGGTTTCTTGTAGGCGTGAGGGTCTTTTACATGCAGTTTATATACAACATTGGACAGAAATAAATTATTTGTAAAAAGTACTTAGTCAAGAAGTTATTAAGCCGAAAAACTGTGATTTTTGCATAACGTGCTTACTCACGTATTTAAAGACATAAAGAAATCTTCTGGAAAAAAGCATTTTCTTACTTACTGGGTTTTGGAATCCACCTCTTTAATTCGTGCCCCCTCTTCATCCCTTCCACACACAGACAGACACGTGCACTACAACACCACCCATGTATCAGAAGCGAGCCTAGAGCTTCGCCTGTCTGGGGCGGGTCTTTTTCTGTTCCCTCGGTGCAGCGCCTCTAACCGGGGGGTCCTAGGTTCGAGTCTTGACGGCGGCAGGATTTTCGACACTAGCTTTTCAGCTAGGTCGAATTCAGCTGCTGTATTGAGGAGAATTCTAGCGACCGGCTGCTCTGATCGGTAGTTTTCCGTGGTTTCTCCGATCAACACCAGGCGAATGCCGGAGCAGTACCCTACCAAACGGGCCACGGACCGCGCGCGATCTGTCCTTCCTCTTCCTTGTCCTATCCTCTCCCCTTAAACACACACTTACACTAACATGCACTACACTACCACATATTCCGGGAGACCGCTCGGGAGCTTAGAGCTTGTCCCGGCTGGGGCGGTGCCCCGCTGGTGGGAGAGTCCTGGTGAGGGGGAAACCCCACTAGCCGACGGTAGGTCGGTGCCGGATCTCGCCATCCAGCGGGGGGAAGATCACCGCCATCTCCCGAGAAAAACATGCACTACACTAACGGGACTAATGACCGAAGCAGTTGACGCGCCCGGAAACACGAAAAAATCAATCAATCAACCCGCCATCGTCGGCACGCTCGCCAACGTAACGCTTCCAGCACGTGAAATTTCCCCGAACGTCAATCAATTTTCCCTGTCACCGCCGAGTGCGTCTTATTTCTATTTGTGCACGTGCGGAGTCCACATCCCTGGGGACGGTGTTGGCGGCCATTGGACACCTACGGCGTCGGACAGAAGCAATCTCTCCACAGTCGCCTACTCTCGCCGCCTACTTTCTCTCCACAGCGATTGGTTCGTCGCAGAGGAAAGTTTGCACTGAGTTGACAATATTACGAAACTTCGATACACAAGAAAAGTAACACCCCGTTACTCACGCTGTTTGAAAAATTAACAATTCTGGATTTAGTTCAATAGCATTGACAACACACGGAGATATCGCTCGAGCAATGCCTTCCCTCACGATTCATCTCTGCATCCGTTCATCGTTCTCATCAGTTCTGCGAAAGGAAAAGTATTAGAAAGTGCTGAGAGGTCGTCGGGTTAGATATTTTCTCACGCGCGAGTAGTCTCATAATTTTTCGATACGATTATCACATCCCGTCTCTTCCCTGTCATTTACTCTGTTTTGTGTCTTGAGAGCTTGCTTGAAGATCAGGAAAGCTTAGTATCTCAGTTGATCGTGTTTTTTATAATTTATATCACAGGTAAGATTCATAGATTTAGGAAAAATATTGTCCGCCATCCCTTCACTGTAGTTCTTGTTATTTGCTTTGGTTTCTTTTTGGATTAAAATGTTATGTCGGGAACAGCCAAGAGAGAAAAGAAGATTCGCTCATAGTCGAAGAGATAAACGAGGTTCACGCAGCATTATTGTATTATTGCTCCAAAACCCTCTGTAAAGAACACACAAGAAAGACTATTTGTTTGCAATGAATATAGATCTGAGAAAGCTTATTTTAGTTCATAAATGTTCTTGTATGTTTCAATGTGGTCAATTTATATTGTTTATTGCATTAATTGTATTTTATTATTTACCTTTCTTAAAAACATTTACTTCGTATAATATTTCACTTCATGACTATGATTTTTATTAACATGCTTATTATAAACCAAACGTATGAGTCTACATGTCATATTTATGTATTATTATATCTAGACACGTTATAGAACTGAGTAACAAACATCTCGGAAAATTAAAGCACGAATTTGATTCACAATAAAACAATAAATACAACTTAAACACTTGTTATATAAAATCTATCACGCGAGGAATCGCGTAACAAATATATGCGCAAGTAATGGCGAGTTAACAGATCTCAAAAATATTTTATTTTGAATTAGACGAAGTATTTTTTCAGTGTAGAAAATCAAGAAATTATTGAAAATAGTATTTTTGTAGTAAAAATATCAGTTATGTAATTCACAAATAAGATGTTATAGAGAGTACAACACTTCATTCTCGGCACACTCAGAGTAAAACCATTCTTCAAAATGATATTTGAGATGGGCCATTTTTTTTAAATATAAAACAAGGTAATTGTGTTTTAACACGGAATATATTGACTGAAAATTATTGTAGATAAATTCCAGTTAAATAATTTTTAAAATGAAAATTTTCAGTAATTTAATTGATACTAATATGACATCTTGGGAATCTCACTACAAATCAAAGACAAGAGCTCAACTATTTACAGAGGTTTATTTCCAATATTATTTACATGTAATAATCAATTAAAATATCTATATACAGCTCTGGTCATCTGTTTACTCATGAGCCAGGGACAGTCATATTTCCGGAGCTACCTGCACGAGCGATCACTACCTGCAATTAATTTCTTGACTCATGGGCTTCGCCACTAATCAAAGACCTACGCACCCAGCATACCACCACGTGAACACTCACAAGTGGAATTGATATTTCATTACAGTAAAGTCTATAATTCGAGTCTCCATTGTTTGAGTTTCCTATAAATCCGAATTAAATCCGACTTTCATGAAATTTAAGTAAAAAAATCCCAAAAAATAGACCAAGACGTGAAATACTTACATCTGTATTTATTGTTTAGCCGGTCTGAAGCATTGTTGTTACGCCCAATCGGCCAAACAACATTTAGTTTAGTTGTGCAGATAATAGTTCGAATAGTTCACGAGCAAACTAAGTCACCGTTGAAAGATTTTTTTAATTTAGTTTTTAGAATTGTTGTTTTTCCATGAAAGGAAAAATAAATTCGTTGCTTTTTTTTTTCAAGAAAAAAGGAAATTCGTTGCATTAGCAGTGAAATTAGAAGCATTAAAAAGACTATAAGGGGGAAAACCTAAATATATTATGCAAGAATATTTTCTATTGAAATATAAATGCGTTGAAATTTAAAAGTCGTGTTTGTATTTATATTTTAATAAATTAATCATTTTCGATCATTCGAGTTTTCATTAACTCAAGCTAGGTCCCTCCACCTCGAATTACTGAGATTCTACTGAACAGCTTTCCGACATGCGGGTTATGCCGCGAGCATCGCTCGCCGCGCGCGTGGGTAGGTCTCCCACCCCGCGACTCGCGCGCTGTGTTGTATCCTCTCAGCCCACGTGAATACTCGCCCAGGTGTAGACTCACGTTCGCGCGGCAAACTACAAAACGGGATCGCCGCCACGCCACTCGGTTCCGCCTCTCAACCTGACTCCTGTAGCTTCCTAAATTTTTTCAAGTTCTCAAAATACTCCTGGAATGTTCAACACCTTCGTTTCGAGCCATCCATTACGTGCTCGCTTGCGGCACCCCAATGCCCTAATCCTAAGTTTTCGGCGCCTGCGCGGCGCCAGACTTCCTGTCTTAGACCTAATTCACAATGCAAACAAACGTAACGTAAAGTAATGCCGTAAACTTAGCAGTAAAATTTACACGTAGAAACAAGAATTCATAATGACGAACATGAGCTGCAACGTAAGTTTTGCTGGAACCTATCAGATTTCAAAGTATTGAAAGTTGATCGATTCGTTTCTAGCATGGTGAAAAGATCTTTCTGCCATGTGAAGTCGTAGGCTTCCGCGGCCAGAGTCATGTAAATGATCTTGGCTGTCCAGGTGACGCCGCGTCGAAGGCTGTGTTGCCGACGTTTCGACCATCTTGTCGTGGCACAACAGCCCTGAGGAAGACCACGACAAGATGGTCGAAACGTCGGCAACACAGCCTTCCACGTGGCGTCACTTGGACAGCCAAGATCATTTACATCTTTCTGCCATGGTTTCTAGCTTTTTCTTCGATTTTCCTATCGATTTGTCTTTATATACAAATGCGATAAGCTGTTGTATTACTGCTCACAATTCGTTAAGAATTATCTTGTAATAAATTGACGAGTAATTCGTCGAACGTAATTATTTTATTCGCCACGTCACGTTAAAGTCGCCAGAAATTTGATCTAAATTATTTCTTCGAAATCACTACTCGCATCAAAACTGTTCGCAAACAAGTTCAGAACATTACCGTAATAAAATGACATAACCACAAATCTGAACATAATCTGAAATCCACCATGTTTGTTTCTTTCATTGCTGCACTGATTCGTGTTCTGTAGAATTCAGACGTAAACTTAACGTAATAGCTTGGTGCTTGTGAACTCACAAGTTTACGGCTCTACGTTTACGATTGCGTCAAGGCATTGTGAATTGTCTCGCTTAATAACTCATTTGTAGGTTTTGCGGCTGCGTTACGTTTATGTTTACGTTTGCATTGTGAGTTAAGCCTTAGCGAGGTCCGTTTACAATACGTCATACTACATTCAAATATTGTTTAAATAATCGAAAATTCAAAGCTTTGTGATTCCAGAAATTGATCCCAAAATTGCGTTATTCCCAAAAACCCTATCGTGATATGGTGATAGATATGTCGGTATAAACGCTGATGAAATGGAGAATCATTCTAAATTTTGCCCTGCTCTTTCTCTTCTTGTATTTTGTTGAAGTATTTTTTTATTTCACGTCTGCACAGATAACAATCTCTCCTTGAAGAAAATTTAGTAAATGGTTTGAATTGACACAAATAACATTGCATTGAGGTGGCAACATGGTTACATTTCGAGTGGTTTTGTTTACTTAGTAATTGAAGGAGCGGTTTGGCAGTTCTAATATGTGTTGACGTTTCAGTCTATATATGTGCGCACTATTGTCGAGTATATTAATTGATAGACGGTTTGTATGTTCACTACGTTTCTTCAGATATTCCTGGCTTCTTTTCGTACTGACTTCCGCAATATTGGAGATGTTTAGGTTCTTATAAAGTGTTTTGTGGTGATAATAAACTACGTTGCTCCGGATAACTTTCTTAAGGTTTTTGTTTCGAGTTTTGTCAGAATATCAATGTTCGTGTCACTGACAGAACCCACAGGTCCCTTCCGTACCTCTATATGGGTTTTACATAAGTTTTGTATAAGACTACTCTGTAGAACAGAGATAGACGAGACCTTCTGTTGAGGACCGATGATGATTTGTGATATTTTTCTTGCACTCCTTTTCGTTTTGTAATGATGTGAGTTGTCAAGTGGTTTTGCAAGTGTTATTTGACAGTTGTAGCCTCAGTGAGTTCTATATTATTTATACTAACCTTCGGACACTGAATGAAAAGGTAATATATACCACGGACTTCTGAATGAAAAGGTAATATATTTTTATTTCGCTGCATTTATAGTTAGCAGCTAATTGTTGTTAAACGCTTCTATTTTGTCCAAGTGTGTTTGTAAGTGTTGCGAGTCACCCTAAGAATCTTCATCTGCTGCAATGATAGCTCTATCGCCGGCAAAGGTAGCAATAGTAGTGCAGTCAGTTATTGGAAAGTGAGAAGTGGATATGAGGTTTAGGAAAGAACCAAGGACACTGCCCCGTGGCACCCGGCGAGGATAACTTTGCATCCTGAGGGAGCATCTGGGTATTTCACTTGGAAAAAGCGAACGCGTACATATATTTGGAAGAGAAGATAGTAAGAATGTGTAAGAAAGTATTTGATCTTATGTAGATGTTGGTTTAGCAGTGAAATGTCGTTAGCATTTGAAATTATTTAAGACGTTAATGCCAACAATATTGTTTAATTCAAGAGCAGTTTTCGATGGCTTGGCCATCATCATCAATTATCTGATACACGAAATAGAAACAAAGCAATAGAATTAACTGATTACGAATCGTACATAGTTATATAATACATAATTTTAATTTAAAAAAAAACATCTTAAGAAATTAAAGCAATAAAGAAAGAAAAAAGGGGAGATTCGTTTAATATTACTGTAATATTTTTTATTAGTGTCACTAAAAAATGTAGTATTAGGTAAAACGATTCATTAGTAAAACGTTTCAATACATTAATTCAATTCAAACCATCAGTACGCAGCACCGCTATTTCTCCAAGTTCATCCCAATCAATTCAATTAATTTGAATGGCTCTGTTCGCAGCACCACTCCTCCAAGTTCAACCCAATCAATTCAATTGAATCTCTGTTCTCCTGTTCACAATCAATTCAATTGAATCGCTCTGTTCACAGCACCGATCCTTTCCCAAGTTCAGCCTAATAAATTCAATCCAATTAAATCGAATCGCTCTGTTCGCAGCACCGGTCCTTCTCCAAGTTCAACCTGTCGGGGTGCGGCGTGGGCGGCAAGGAGGCCGGGCTGTACTCCAGCATGCCGTCGCCGCACAACCTGCTGCGGCCGCGCCAGAACTCGGTGTTCGTGGGCAGCTCCGCCACCATGGTGACGCTGCCGCTCAACCCGCCGCGCAAGGCCAAGAGCGCCATGGACATCCAGACGCTGGTGCTGGCCGAGTGCGGGCCCGGGCTGCCGCCGGGCCACCCGGGCGCCGACGCCGGCTCCTTCGACGCGCCCGACCACCTGCCCGACTCCAACTTCAGCGCCGCCATCGCCAAGATCGACACCTTCAAGGTCACCAACGTGTGAAACCCCAGTGTCGGTCTGGAAGGGGAATGAGATTGGACGGGACGGGACGGGGCGTCCTCCTGATGAGAGGGATGGAACGAACTCGCTCAAGATCACGGACATGTAATCGCCTTTGCTCTGCTGTCTAGGCGAGGTTTAGAACGTAACGTGGACTGGAGAGATAGTACCCGGGAAATATTGGTGTATTTTCTGCCTTGAGCACTTTCACTGTACGTAGAGTACAGTCCACTCGTATTATTTGTAAATGTTAACCCGTGTCCCTTGGGACGGTGAATGTTGCCTTCTGGTGTTTAACCAGAGCCTGAACTCCTACCACCTGCCTTGGCGTTTAGAGTAACACAAAGGGAACCCCAACGAAAACTCCAGCGTTTATCTCTTTGTGCGCTCGTGTGTGTGTATCCAGGTAGATGGTGGGAGCAGCGCGTACTCAATTCAACTACGTGCAGATTCCCTCCTTTTCGACCGACTGGGTCTGTCGCGCCAAAGTAAAAAATGCAGCAAGTTGCTAGAGTTGAAGTTTACATAGTGTCTGTATTTGAGATGTCCCCTCCATACTGCACACATCGGCATTGAAATCGTTGTGAAACAGGAAATCCTACGTTCTGCGAAGGGAAATAGGACGGTCCATCACGCGTCAAATCCAAGTGCTTCTCTACTTGGTTCCCATGTAGAGCTATTCCGTTGATTGCGCAGCCTCGGAAGCACTTGTGACTTCTTCCCTGTCTTATTACTTTTGACGGTATTTGAAAATAAGACGATGTTTCAATTGTGTTTCTAGTTGATCGACTGTAACGCGGTGAATATAAAATTAACGCCTGTACATACGAGAGTTATGGTAACTTTGAGACATTGTCAAGGAAAATCTACTTCACCATTTTCCCAAAGAAAGAGAAACTCTACTTTCAATATTTAGATTCGATGAATGCGATATAACTTGTATATCCAGATGTGATTGTTATCTGTGACAACCTCACAGCGTCCGCGCAGCTCCATTCAATACTCGTGTGTGTTTCCACAGCACTTCGCATAGTGAAGTCCTGATGTTTGTGAGAGAATAAATATTTTCGAGATCATTTGTATAAGTGACCGGCTAAGTGATTGGCACACGATCTTCAATTATTTGCTATTTCGATAAGTCAAGTAAAATGATATGTAGTTCTAATTGGCCATCTCGAATTCCAAAGCTTTTATAATACATTCATTTTATCTGTTTTATTTTGCAGTTATAATTTCAGACATAGATTTGATATTTCATTTTTATTGTAAGAAAATTTAGTAATTGTTAATTATCCCAGAGGAAAAATTAACATCAAAAAGTTAACTTTGAAATCCTGACCTGAAAGTATTGTTCATGTGCTATTGTGCTAGTGCAGACAGTCTTATCAAGCTTATTATTCATCATTCAAAATGGTTGCTTGGGACCATTATAGAAAGCATTTATTATACAATATTGTTAATTTTTAATTTGTTTTATTTTTACTTACTCAAATTAATGATTGTTTCCCTGCCACGATGATCAAGAATGCCTTACATTAGGCTAGATAACTTTCATAAAGTGCTTCAATATCTTCGTAACCAACCACCATGGATTACCACTGTCTACAATATATTGTCAACTGTGAAACATGTTATGTGTACTTAATGTCCAATATCTAAAGTATATGTATAATTACTTTGAGATTTTTGCTTGGCTTTTTGGTGTATTGGATTTTTGTTGAAATAACGAAATCATATTGTGAGTAAATTAACAACTTTTACGCATAGCTCTGCCAAATAATCTTCTGTATGCCAATATACTTCATAAAATTGAAAATTAAAAAGTTGTTCAGGTGTTGAATATTCCAAAATTTGGAAACTTATTAGATTTTACGTACAATGTTTACTTATCTGAAACTATTTGACTTAGATGGGGCAACAAGGGCTCCTAATTTATTTCTTAGCCAAACGTACCCCGCACTACTGCTTTTTCCGTAACATCTCATGTGACACTTTTTCTTACAAAGAAAGTTTTTATTTAACATGTCGGCGGTTCCTTGGCTTCGCTAGAATTCATTACCGAAATCGTAGAAGCTGTGTTCTATACGGGGCACTCCTGTCCATAAATACTTGAAGCCTCTTGCCAGTTACGAAACTAGGAAAAGGACAAAAATGCTAAAGCCCCTGCTGAGAACGTTTGGCAGGTGTGTCATACATTATTTTTTAGACAGCTTTATTGACTTTTATTTTAATTAAAGTGCACCATTTCTTAGTGACATATTAAGATCAGTAATAGTTGATAGCGTGAGACAAAAGAATTTTGTTTCCTGTGTTGCATTCACATATTTATCTGAACACACAAACATCGTCTTTCCTTTACCACTAGTGCTAAAAATAGGACTTTTTCGAGGATCTTTAACAAGTGGCTGTCTGAAAATATATCTTTTAGCCTCGATGGGTATGTCAAATCTTCTCCAGTTGACCACTCTCAAAAAAATCATAGCGAACAAATTAATCATAGCAGAGGCAATTATCGTAATATTTTCATCATTTGGTAAGACTGTTTTGGCACGCAGCTGTCTTGATGTGAAATTCAATTGACACATTGTTGCGCTGTCTTTGACTTCATTGTTGGTGAGGAATGATAAAACTTGATCAATACATTAAAATATTGGAGACAAAAACCGTACCAGCAGTTGAAAAGAATAAGACGTTGATCATCCAACAGGTACTCGCACCGTGTCACACATCAAAGAAACTTCAGTTTTATTTTTTAAAAAGAACAATATTCAAATGTTTCAGTGGCCAGAAAATTCTCCTGATCTAAATTCAATCAAACATCTATGCTCTACAGTAAAAAACAGACTCGGAAAAATGAGATGTAAGACAAAAATAAACTTTTATTTTATCTCTTGTCAGTGTCTGGTTTCGTAACGAAAAAATCAAAAACAATGTCTAACTTTAGAAAAGTCAATGCCTAAGAGAATAAATGAACATATTAACAATAAGTTGTAAAAATAAAATGTTCTAAAGGACAGCGTGTGTTAGGATTAATTTGTTCGCTACTGTAGTTGCCTGCAACGCTTTTTGTCAACGAATAATTGTTATGCGTGTTGGCCGTTTTAATATGCAAGTGCCGTACGAGTGCAAAACCCTCGACCCACCTCCTTGTCCCACATTCCTCTTTTCTCTCGAAGAGCAATTCAGAAACCTCTGCTGCGGAGGAACACGAATTGCCTAACAAGCCGTGAAACATCTTGCTGCGCGCGGTCTCTGTGCAACAGCAGCTGCCCAGGGTCAAAGTGATGCGTTCAAAAGGTACACAACGTTAATATTTTCCTCGAGGAAGTCACAGTGCGCACACGGACTCGATGTAAAACATTACCGCGAGTTCAAAAACAATGGTTTAGTGTACTAAACATATAATATAGCAACTATTATTATTATTATTATTATTATTATTATTATTATTATTGTGGTTGCTTTTATTATTGTTGATTTTAATAATCTCGTTATGCTAATTAATTACTTTCACGTCTCACAAATTTTAAAATCATTAATATATTACTCTCTGTTAAAGCGACTAAAGTTTACAATCATACCATCATTTAGCTTTGTAATTGATTTTATTGCTATCTGGTTCTGAATAGGCATTCTTGAAGGGTGTTTCATATTTGAGTTTGAGATACTTTTGAACGCGTTTAGAGCTCGAGCCATGTTTTTCTGTAAACGACTAAGGAGATGAATGTTATGAGAGTACCCTATTTATCGCGGTGCTGAGAGACGCCTTGAGCGGGCGGTCGCAGCGCGCTCACCCGCTGCCCTCCTGAGGTCCAGGGCTGAATCGCGCCAACGAGACGCGACGCGGCGCGGCGCGGCGGGGGCTATATGCGCCGCCGGATGTTTTATGCAACGCCAGCCCCAATCGCCCCCTCGCGTGCCTCAAACGAGTGCTTCACCCAGGCGCCCGCCCCTCGCCTCCCGCCTCCCGCCTCACGTCCCTCGCCCCTCGCCTCACGCCCCTCGCCCCCGCCCCTCGCCACACCACCCTTGCTTCTCACCCCTCGCCCCGCAGCCCGCGTCTCACGCCCCCGCCCCTCGCCCCACGCCCCGCGTCACTTTCCCCCGCTCCTCGCCCCCCGAGCCTCGCTTTTTGCCCCTCGCCACGCACCCCGCGCCTCTCGCCAGCACCCCTCGCCGCCGCTCCTCACCTCACGACCCATGCCTCTCGCTCCCGCCCCTCACCTCACGCCTCACGACCCTCGTCCCTCGCCTCTCACCCCTCACTCCACGACCATCGCTTCTCGCCCCACCACCCTCGTCTCTCGACCCCACCCGTCGCCCCTTACCCTTCACCCCCCGACCCTCGCCTTGCGGCCCCGTCCCTCACCCTTCGCCCCACGACCCTCGCATCTCGCCCCACGACCCTCGCAACCACCACCTTCGCCCCTTACCTTACCTACCCGCCGCCCGCCCCGGTCGCACCTCTTCCAAAACACTCTTCGCTCTCATGACCCCACCAACACCACTCCCCTTCGTTATCCTCATATGCTTCCTTCTTTCCGCCTGGTTTCTCGGACGCCCCTCGCCCCAACGCCGTGGTTTTCCGTGATTTCTGGGATCAGCACCAAACGAATAGTGGAGCAATACACACACAAACGTGGCACGGAACGCGCGCGATCTTTCCTTTCTCTTCCTTGTCCTATCCTCACCTCTTACACTTACATGCACTTCACTTGAATCCGTGATTTGAAAAGGGATATAATTCCTTGTTTCATAATTCTGAGAAGAAAAACTTAATGACATCCACAGTTGTCATCTAGTACATAAAACTTTATGCTCTACACCAAAGTTGTACAACTAGTCTTTATTGATTGCTTGGGATACTCTTTAACTTCAAATTTGCTTTTCTTTGATTACAGAACCGTTGTTACATCTTTCACTTCTTTCCTTTATAAAATATTTATGAAATATTTTTTAAATATGTTTTTTTGATTTCTCTATGTTTGGACCTTTGAAGCAATACAACCATAGAAATCATATGTATTGATGTGAAAGAACATATTGTGCTTTACGAACATGAAAAATACTCTTACTAAATTCATAATATCGGAATCTATTCATCATCAATTTCCACTTGAGTCTGTGGCTATGTCAAAACTTTCTGATAAAAATGGAGATATTCAAGTGTGATGTGTTTTACTAATTTTCGAACATCTGTTATATTCATTCTGTTGATCGGAAAAACAGTTGAGACAAACTTTCTTGAAAAGCAAATCTAGACGTGCCTTCAATTTTGCCAAAATGAATGAGTACTTGATAAGCCCGTCAATATACGTACTCACGTGCTACGAGGTAACCAAAATATTCTCTATCATATGTTAGCTGCTTTACTTGGAAATATTCACATCAGACACCACAATAAAAATGGCCAGGACGAGTGAGAGACTCGGTTGTCTTTCTAAAATAGTTCGACCACCAGATTTTGATGTCTATAATGACCGCAGCGTACATTACCGTTTTCATGAAGCATATAGGTGTTTCCTAGCTGATAATACTGGTTCTAGACTTCTTTCTCTTTTCTTCTCTTAGAACTTTTAGATGGCAATGGAACACATACTTTAAGCTGAATAAGTTTCATTTTTACATTGATCTATAGCTTTAATAATAACAATATGATCGCGTTTTCCAAAAAAATTGGACTTGTTTCCCTTTTAAAATCACCGATTCACTTGTAGGGAAACTAGTTGAGAGCTTTGAGCTTGGAAGCTTAGAGTTATTTTAAATAAGATCATGTACAATTTTTCAAAAACTTTAATACTTTTTGCGTGAAAATATTGGCGAGAAAGTACGTGCTGTTTTAGCACAACTAGTTTTTAATTTCCCATGTGTTGTCATATTAAATGGACGTCTTATTAAAACTACAGATGAATGAAATATAATCCCTGTTAATGCAAGTAATTCAAAAGAAATAATTTTGGTTTGCAAACCTGTTTTATTTTTAATATTATATACATGGATAACGTTATAACCAATAAAATATATCACAGGACTTTCACATTTTTGTCAAATTGCAAGAGGATGACCTTCAATAGCCAAAACTGTCAGCATGTATAAAGCTCAGAGAGACATGACTTCCATTTTAATAATAATAATAATAATAATAATAATAATAATAATAATAATAATAATAATAATAATAATAATAATAATAATGTCTTTTTTCTGGCCTGCTCTTCCGTGTGACTCTTAAATTCTTATAACTATCATTCCCTTCGCAAGGGGCAGATGACACTTTGCAGATGTGACATGTGTAGAATCGTGTCCTCAGTGCTATTTCCGTGGTATTCAATTTCAAACAGCTCTAAAGATACCTCGCAACATTCAGAGTGAGGTGAATGCAATAGGCGTCCTAAAACCTAACAATAATGTCGCTCTGTCCTATGGAAATGTCACACGCCGTGTGTCTCGGGTTCCGTCTCGCCTGCCAACCGGCGACATCAAGCTCAGCCCCCTCATTTCACGTGACCTGCCGCGGACCTTGTTTCCAGGGCCGTATGTGGGTCTGTGTGGCCCCCGCATATCATACATGCCGACGTGGTTTTCGATTGGCTTTTACAAGCAGTGTCTCACGCGAAGATGGCGCCTCGCCGCAACCTCCATCTCGTCTTCTCCTTTCCCTTTTATTCTCTACTTCCTAGCAGGGATGGGCGATGTAATCGCGATTACTATAACTATTGATATTTTATAAGATTAATCGAAAAATTGAAATCTGTTATTTTTACACCGATTAATGCACACGTCTATTAATTTTTCCGATTTTTAGCTCGATTATTTTAATTCATATATTAATTTTCAAGAATGGAATAACATCTCTACATTCGAAATTTTTGCAATGGAATTCCTTGTCTCTACACATTAACCCATGGTGGAAATACATTAACTCATTCGTGCTATTTAATCGCGATTAGTACAACAATCATTTATTTTATCTGATTAATTGAAAAACTGAAAAGGATTATTTTTACGCCGATTAATGTACAAATCGATTAATTTTTCCGATTTTGAGCTCGATTATTTTAATTCGAATATTAATTTTCGAGACGAGCAAAATATGAAATAGCATATCTACTTTTGAACTTTTTGCAATGGCATTCCTTGTCTCTATACATTAATGTATGTAATTTATGTTCCTATTGAATATTGTTCATTTGAAGGTCTGTTATTGAGATTTAAATTTGTATCAAAATGTTTTTGTAAAATATAATTTTATTTATTTTGAGTTAATGTAAAAGAAAATAAAAGAATTGAGATATTTTCGATTAAGTAGAGACATTTCATTAGTGCAAAGACCGTATGCATTAAATTGTTCTATATTTAATTTTAAAAGCCTTGATGTTATTTTAGTTGATGAACAGGCATTTTCTGATTTCTTTAAAATATCCACTAAATGTGATTTACTAATTTGATTACACAAAGTTTAATGAATAATATTTAACAATACAGAAAATTGAGAATGATTTGCGTTATCGTGACAGGTTTTTTAAAAATAAGTTAAGTTACTAAACGATTAATACATTTACAAATTAAAAATTAACATTTTACACATTATTTAAACCTGTGAAAAATTAATCGACTGTATAATAATCAGCCATCTCTACTTTCTAAATTATTTTCTTTTTGTTATCTTTTAATTTCTTCGTTTATGACTCTCATTTCCTTTTTTCTTTCTGTCCATGCTATCTTATTGTTCTCTTTCAAAACTCATCACGATCACTAATTTATCACAATGAATAGTTACGGGAGATGTGGCTCAGCACATCAACTGATGTCACTCCAGTCCCTGTGACCACGAGGTTCTAGGTTCGAGTTCCGACGGTGGCAGGATTTTCGACACTAGCATGTCAGCTAGGTCGAATTCAGTTGCTGTTTGGAGGAGAATTCTAGCGTCTGGCTGCTCAGATCAGTAGTTTTCAGGGGTTTCTCCGATCTACACCAGGTGAATGCCGGAACAGTATCCTAGCAAACGGACCGCGCGCGAGCTTTCCTTTCTCTTCCTCGTCCTATCCTCTCCCCTTACATACAATACACTACCACATATTTCGGGAGACCGGTCGGAATCTTAGAGCTTGTCCCGGTTAGGGCGGTGCTCCGCTGGTGGGAGATAAATTTTGGGGGGGGGGGAAATTCCGCTAGTCGACGGTAGATCGGCGCCAGATCTCGCCATCCAGCGGGGGAAGATCACGGCCACCTCTCGATTAAAAACAGCATACACTGCACTTACGGACTAACCACAGTAGTTGACGTGGTTAGTCCGTAAACAATCAACCAACAGAGAAAACCTGCACAACCCTTACGGGACCAATTACCCTAGTAGTTGGCGCGCCCGGAATCACTAACAATGAATAAAACCACGAATATTTTTCATCTTAATTATAAACTGCTTGTTTACTTCCTGCTCCTACAAAGACATTTACGGATTCATTTGCCCTTCGTACATTCGTACATTTCAAGATTGTATCAATTCAGTGTCGTGTAAGTAACCGTTAATAGTTGATGAAGTTTAAAGACCGTTGTGAACCAGTGATCTCAACATTATAACTGGACTCACAACTACAATGATTTGAAGTGCTGACGATCGTTTTTCATTAGGTTGGTTGGGATGAACGTCTACGTACAGGCTGTCTTACGAATTAATTGTGTCGTGTGTTGTTAGTAATGCTTACAATCGACTCGGTAAACGAAAATGCTAAAGTATTGCGCAGTGTTCGATTCTAAAGAACGCCAAGAAACTTAAAACTAGATGCAAACGTTATTAGATGAGACATTGTTTTGTACCCTTTAATTTTTTTGTTTAGGTTATCGACGACTATTATTTGCTATAAATTGATCTAACGAAATTATTAAAGATACGTAAACCAAGCACATTCCCCTGCATGAATATTAAAAACGTCTCCAAGAAATGAAAGGCTGGGTTTTGTTATTGTATGTAAACTGCAATTTCAAAGTATTAAATATTGGTTACTTTGAAGTTTTATTGAACATAAAAGAGAAAAAAAGTTGAAAATTGAAATGAGGTGCTAATTCCTTCTAATTGCCTGCTATTAGACGTTCATCATCATGGCGGGCCATCACGATTTCTGAGCACAGTGTTGTCACCAGTCTACACTAGAGCTCATTGCTGTGAACAATGATTTATTTGGAGTACAGGCGACAAAACCTTCCATATTCACATGTGTGAATAAGGGTAAAATTGCACCCTGACAATTGTGTTTGATCAACCATTTCCAATAACAAAAGCTACATTAGCTAATCTATTTATTCATTCTGCATATTACTTTTTTTTGTTATGAGACATTTTCCATCTTGTCTAACTCAAGACGACTTTTTAAATATCATTATTAAAATGTTTTTTTTCAAACTGTTGTAATATTCACTTTGACCAACTCCGTTTTATTTGTCGCAAGTAATTATTGACTTAAGCGTTTTCAGAACTTTCCGGTTTCTCTCTTTTAACATTCATGTATTCCGCAACAACCCGCCACAACAGTTTCATGTTTTTTTTCGTTTTCGAGTCGTTCTCTGACAAAGCTGCACTAGGATATTGACGATTAAAATACTAGAAAGATTAAAGCGATCCTTTTCGGAACGGGTTTAAGAGTTCTTTTATTGGCAAGCACTTCATAGTCACTGTATATTTTTTGTCCTGTAAAGATATAGAAATAAAATATGCTATATTGAAATCGGGAGGTCATAGAACTAAATGTTCATTAACAGTGTTTTCTCAGTTTTAATACACACTATCAAAATGAAATGAAGCGAACACAATTTGTGAAGATCAGTGACAGATCCGCTTAAAAGGAAGATAGTGTATAATTTTTTATTGTACTATATACCAACCTCAAAGAAAAACATTATTTTTATAAAGCGTGCTACTTCAATATATAAGATGCAAACCATTCTTCAAAGTAGTTCATAAACTGAGAAAGTATTTTTAACTACAGAAATTACTGATGTTTGTAATGATATTTTACATCACAAATTACACCCAATGTTACTTACTGTAGCATAATGTTAAAAAAACTTATGTCCACCAAGTTACCAGTTATTTCACCCTTCTACGCTGTGGATTCAAAAACAATCTGATGGAAAAAGATAATTTCAAGTTTTATTAAAATGTCATTGAATTTTTATTTACATTATAAAGTCGACTTTCCACATGTAAAAGTAAAATGCATGATACATGCATTGCTCTGTAATGACTACTAACCAATACCTACCCTGTACACGGCAACGTATCTGTCCTTATATATAGTTCTCTACGTTACGTCTTTTACAGAAAAATTCTTTTAAAGTATAGGCCAACAAGGTATTTTTAAAATAGAAAAATAGAGAAATTTGTGCTATACTTGTTGGGTTCTATCATGATATTATCATGAATAAACTACTGAAGCGTGTATGCTCACGCGTCATTAGTGTGTTCGTATGTACATTGTTTTCTTCTTACTAGAAATGAAGTATAAAGACCTTTCTTCTTGTAAATTTCTCTCGTATTTTCTGTTTTTTGAATCAGCTTAATCCCAAAAAGCCAAGCATTCTTTTCAAAACAACTAGTGTATGTATTTGCTATGTCGGCAGAGACCATTCAGACACATCGATGCAATGAACACTGTCAAAACTTCATGTGGCTGTTTTAACATGACATCTCGATTATAGTGAATAACATAGTTGTAGCAGTGACTCCCAAGATGAATGTACCATCCCATTCTCCTGATCGTTACTATGTAAAATCTTACTTTTTCCTTGAGATGAAATGCCGTCTTGACTGAAATGCCGTCATCATGGAAAATGAATTTAAAACGTTCGTTTTGAAACTTGAATTGTAATTATTATCAACTGTAAATAGAGATGTTAGAATTCTGTTTATTTCCAGAAAATTTACTTAAAAGTATTCATAAAATATTTTTGCAGTATATGGTAAAAAGTTTTTCAATAATTCATAAACATTTCTTGTGTTACTTTAGATTTACAAAATAAAAAAATTACGATGTCGCCGAAGCATTCATAATAAGTTAAAACATTTTTAGTAAAACACGTCAATGAGAGTAAATTGTTTTCTCGTGCCCCCAAAATTTGATGTCCGTATGTGTGTGCTTACGCTATCTATTTAATGTCCGAGATATTATTGCGAAGGAGAATATTTTATCATTGAAATGATGTATAAATGTTTAGTGCCAATACAATTACTATTTAGAATACTGTAAATGTGTAACTTGTTACTATTTTTTATACAGCTTCATGTTGTTGATGCCCAGATAAGATCATATGCGTTCTTCTTCTTCTTCTGTAAAGCGTATCTACACCAAATGTTAGAGATGAAACATTTAATTGTTTCTTTACATAATAATTTCTCTCGTGAAGATATTACGGTTTTCTATTTAACTTTCATGATACAAGAAGATTGTACTGATTTATCTTTTCCTCTAGGAATGATTTTACTGTTATCAGAACAAATATTTCTTTATAATTGAGTCGTCCATCTGTAAAACCTGTTAGCATCTTTGATGGAACCCAGGGAAATTGGCGATGCTAGTTTACGGCTGAATCCCACTTTGCTCAACGATTGTTGGGGCAAAAAAGACCAAAAAATCCCCGAGTTGACTGTTAAAATCTGTTTAATCATATTATAACAGTTTCTTTTATATTTAAAATTGTAGTTAACACTTAACAGATTTTGCAAGTGTAAAGAAATTAAGACGGGGTTTGCTAGTTCATCTTGTGAACGAAACCACTAGGAAAACCAGCCAAATGTATAAAGCCTGCTAAATTAACACGCTTACAATAACAAATTAAGAGATAAAGCTTGTATATTCTCGATGATTAATCTCTAGTAAAATGTGACCATTGAGTAAAAACAATTAGAAACGAGAGTTTTGATACAAATTTTAATGAATTTTTGAATTCATGCTTTAAAAAAAAATTAAACTGTTACATTATCATCATATCGGCATTCTCGGGAATCCTTCGTAGGAGTATCTGAAGAACAGACAGCCGACGTTTTCATAGTTATGTTGCCCACTAATGTTTATTCACGTCGCACAAATGACTCTACCTTCATTACATATCTTACTATTTTAACATGATATTTTCGTACATTCATTCCTTTGCCGATTTTCTTTTACAGGATCCTAAACTTAATTTCTTCTTACAAGGGACACCGGTCTCCTTGCAACCGGGATTAACGAGTATTAACTCAGTTTGGATAGCTACTAATTGAACGTTACTTGCACTTTTTTCCCTGGCATCATAAATAAGATTTTACGTAAAAACAAGAACACAGACTAGCACATGCTTCAACTTCACGATGTAAATAAACGACCCAATTGTTGATTCTAACCACCAAAGGAGTTGAAAGCGGTGTCAACAATATAATTCCGTGAAAATCAGCGCTGACGAAACAAACAATATAGAAAAAAAAAGCAAAACACAGGCTTTGAACCTTCTCAACCCACGCCAACGGTGGATATTGTTGGGTCATTTCCGATAGATGAGTCGCCTTTCGTTATATCTTCATGTAACCTATCAGTAGAGTATTGGCTTTCTGTGTGTGAAGTTCGGTTGTCCTTACTCGCTCCTGCGTTGAATTTCTGGTGGATGAGTCATTGACGGAGAGTCTGTGGCAGACTGCGCCGCGCGTAGAGTTAAGTAATATATTATAATAATAAATGATGTGTAAATCTAAAAAAATGCAAATTTTCTTTGCGCTGTAAAGAAATATGAACTTACAAACAATGTAATGTAGTTTAACCAATATATACTAACTAGTTTATATCTTTCTGTTGAACATTTGTTTCTATTTTTCATCTCATTCTCATCCTTCACCTCAACATCTCCCATAGCCAAATACTCAGGAAAAATACAATAATTATAGAACAATATTGTGTAATAAGCAAAGAAATATTGATATGTGCCATAAATTTTAAAAATATGACAATACAGTTGCTGAAATCTTCTTGACGCACTCCGTGCGCCACGCGCTTGCTTATGTCCCGGAATTTGCCGCGCTTGCTTGAGTTCTGAAGTAGATATTGGCGGTTTTTGAATGTGAATTGCTCTGTGAGCCCATGTTGTGTCTGTGATTTAGCTGTTTTTGAAATAGGGCCTTTTTAACAGGTTTTGAAAGTAACCATGGCCATTTTGACAGGTTTTGCTAGTGGACGAGACCTTTTTTAATGAGTTTTGAAGCGAATACGGTGAGCTTTACTGGTTGGTAAATCTTGTAGAGGGTGCTGAGACCTATGCAATGAGCACAACAACTTGATTTTTTTAAATTGTCGTTTAACAAGTTTTGTAAGTGGACGACTCAATAATTAATGGAATATTGCCATTTAGAATCTGACGTCTTGAGTTCTTGTAGAGATGAACTCTTGATCCAATCAATAGGAATTTACTTCAGTTTCTCAGAGATTGACCCTTTAAACTGAAATTAAATTGAAGGTTTTCTTACAAGAACCAAACTAATCCTAATTCGAGAATTTTCAGAAAGCGCCAAAAACTTCATAGCGTAGATATGCGTAGCACTGTATTTATGATTTTCCCCTACTTTATATTTTTCAATGTCTTTGGCACATGCTTAAAGGAAATACACCAGCAGATAGCGCAAATTGTATGGAATAACTTGGTGAAATGTATCAAAACATGAAATTTTGGACCGGCATGGTTATTGTAGGAAACCCCTCAATTAGAAACATTAAATTGTTTTCGTGGTGATGGAAACTACAAATGGAATACGAACACTCCCCACCTTACCCCATTAGTGGCCAGAACTACTCATATTTTGTGCGCATAGCGCCCATTGTCGTCGCGTTCGTACGCGCACAGGAGCCGTTGGAGCCCTCTGGCAGCAAGTTTTTGCAACATTTAGTGCTAACCAATTATTGTTCCTAAATATTTGCTACTAGAGCGCTCCAGAGCACAAATCGTTCGTTATATAAGCATTTTGTTTTTCTATAAAAAGAAACAAAACAGTTAGAACATAGCTGCCAATGTCCCGTCGACTTCCTTGCGGACCAACCACTGTTTGGTTTACACCGGCCTCTCCCTCCGACTTAACCACAGCCATATAGCAGCTAAGCACGGTTGTAGATGAACATTCGAACCTACGCAAGTCATATCTACATCCTGGCCAGGAGTGTACTAGTACATTGCTTTACACTGTCTCGCGGTGATGGAAACTACAATGGAATATGAACACTCCCCGCCTTAATTATCCTAGAGTGGCGTGCTAGCGCTTGGATTTTTTTTTCATATAAAATTGTAAAAGGAATCCACGAGTCTCTTGCCTTTCTTTTGGTTTTAACACGCATACCAACGGGGATGAAGACAATGTCTTGTTTTCATCTTAGTTTATTTTTGGAGTTACTGTTTTATCATTTAGAACTTTTATATGTCTTATCTTATTTTAGTGTCTGTCGATGTAGAAAACAGTTGTGCAATCGAAGCAGAATAGTTTTTATTGAACTATTAATTCAAAAATAATGTTTATAAATTTATTTTCTTCATAAATAATTACGTTTTTATTTAAGTTCCCTATACGGTAGCACTTCAACATCCTGTGTATGATATTAGTACCTCAGCGACTATTATTTTTTAATGCTTTTATGGCGAATTTTGAAATAACGTTAAATAAAAGACACAAAATATTTTTTAATTCAATTTTTATTACAAGTACAGTTCTAAAAATATTTCATTAGGCCTCTTTTATTGGCTGCTGAAAAAGTCTTCGATATTCTCCAAAATCATGTACAAGGTACTACTGTTGTCGCTTGTCACAAGAGTTAGTAAACTGATATATTCTTTAAAGGGCTTAATTCTAGTTGAATATGGTGTCGCCGTCGCGTAAACCGTTTTAAAATTATTTTCATGTGTTGGAAATTTTTTTCATTCACGCGTAGCGTTGTTCAAATATGTTCTTACAGTATCTGGCATTGGACTTAACAATGAATCTAGTAATGTTATACTCCCCTTCAAAAATTCCCAACATCTAATGGCCTTGTATGTTACCTGCATACGGGATATGAACTGGTAATATTACAATTTCAAATTTATAATCGCCGTAAAAAATACTTAGAAAGTATTGATGATGCGTATAGAGTTTATTACAGGTACATTTTTTACGATTTTCGCTAATATGCACAATAATGCATAAATATCGTGTGTAAGCTGTTCTTCTGGGTTATTCTCCAATCCTAATATAAGATCATTCTCAATTAGTTCCGCAAATGCTGTCGCAAAATCTTCAACAACTGTATTTGATTCCTCCCCGGATTTCCTTAACACTTCCATATTTTTCTCCCCAATTTTTTGAAGAGATTAAAACTCCACTAAGAGTCTAATTTGTGTTTACTTACACTTCTTCAATTGCTCTATTAATCGTTTCTTATGCGAATCTCATAAAGCATTAAAAGCCGACTGATTTGTATGATTATGTGAATAAAGTGTTCATTTTCAGGGGACCCATGTCTGAGTTTATGGTGAAAATTGAAGAAAATGTCGATTTTTGGCTTTTTGTCTCAAATAAATCTGCAATCCTTCTGCTTGACAACAATATATGTTTTTTGCATATTTATAGCACAATTACGTGACAGGAGCCCTTTTTAAATGGCCCTGCGTTTAAATACCTCGCCCCGGCACGCCCTTTTCGGCACCGCTTTTGGAATTCTTCACAGAATTCATGTTTTATTTCACACAATTCATGTTTTATTCGCCTATTTTTCTTCTAAATATAATACTACCGCCTAGGTTGAAGCACTGAAAGCTTTGTGCGTCATTGTAGTCAACTGTTATACTTAAAAGTCAAAACAAATACTAAAATGAGGTGATTATGAAGGATTGAGTGTAACTGTCAATGTCAATCGTTCTGAAAAATCTTTTCTTGAATATAGCAATGTCTTTTCACATAATACAATGAAAAGCGTACAGAATTTGATGTTCGTAAATGCAGTTTTGAAATGAGCTGTACCTGAGTGAAACATGCCTGTTTGTTAATGTATTCCAAGTGCGTGTTCGGTATTGTAAAAGAATTCCTTGGCAATATTTTCTTGATTAGAAGTTTCTTTTCAGTAGTTTTCTGATTAGTTTGGATATATTATATCCCATTTATATATGTATTACATCCTCACTTCGCGTTACATACAAATTAGTGAATTGGAATAATGGAAAGACAAAAATCTTCACGAAGTTCAAGGAGAACTATGTACAAACGGCCTTCTAGAAGTTTTCTAGCATTTCTTTTCTTTCAAAATTTTTCTATATAAAAATGTTCCTTGTGTTACAATTTTAATCCTATTGCATTGAATTTTGGTTTATAAGTGTAAATATTTGTAACAAGCTAAATTTGTGCTGGCTTTTGGTGGACATAAAAAACAAGCCCATCATTTTTGGTTTGTAATATAAAAATAACTTTCTAAATAGATTTTTTCATTTTATCAAGTTTAAAAAAATCTAGTAACATATTCACATGTACGCCAAAAAAGCAGCATAACTTTGATAACTCAGTCAATCATAAAAAACAACTTCGAAAAGTGAAAATGGTTTCGCAAGTGACATTTTATAACAAATGTCAAAAAATATAAAACATTATTAAAATCTCATAAACTAATAGACCAAATTTAAAAATATGTGGTTTGGTTTTATTTTGCAATAAGATAGTTGTGTGGTATAAATTGATTGATAATTTAACAGTTGCAAAATTCAGTCATGTGTCCCCTTAATGAGAAGACGTTCTGGGTCACATTCATTTTAAAATCGGTATTGTACACTTCAGGACGTAAAAGAATCTCGACTTTCATTCATTCTCAAAAGCTGCTCACAGTTTTGTTTCCACCGTATTTACTTGGAATTCTTCAAATTTAATAAGTCTCAAGGCAATGCTATTCGCAGATGTTTGATATTTATTTTAAAAAATATAGTAATGGGTCTTATGGATATCTGAAAATTAAATATGCCGCGCAATTCACTTGTTCTCATTAACTTCACTTGTTCACTTAAAGATGCCAGTATCAGAGTTGCCAACATTTTGAAAGTAAATTATGGCGTATTGAGCGAAAAATTCCTTTGGGCACTGGATGCCACGCCACGCCATCAACTCCACCTTCATAGATTTGTTTATGGGGGCACATGAACGCACATATGTGTTGGCATCCTGTGCATTGATCCCATTCATTAATTGGCCGTGGAGTGGCATTGAACGTTGCTGGAAGTATGACCATTTTTCCAAACATTTACATCGTATGCAATTGCATTTCATAAATAATTGTATTATTCTAACGCAATGATAGTTGATTTAAACGAATGAATAACAAACGTTCGGATTCAATATTGAAATACATATCTACCACGTATTGACAAAATAGTTGACGGCGCCTCAAAATATGGTTTCTTCCACTCTGAGGTATCATCATTCGGTGTGAATAATAGTTCATCGCTGAAACCTTTTAATTGACTTGTTTGATTGAGTTTTATTGAGTTGTTGGTAGATTGGGACATGTCTTCCCTCACAATGTTTTCATATATATAACTACATTGACTCGAGAAAAAAACAATTGACAGATCGTAATAACGAACGAAACTTTCTCGTACGACAAAATAGAATTTACCGTATTCGTACCTCAAAGTAACACTTTCCAAACAATAAACAGCGAAGGTAAGTACTGCTATCCACAGACTCTCTAGATCAGACACGTCAAACAGCGCCCGCACGAGCTACTTGCCCGCCAGGGGAGCCCGGCGCTCCTATGGGCACGGCAACTTCCCCTGACTCCGCACTCATTTCCCCTTCTAATCCTCAGAGCTACCAGCGACTCTCTAGATCAGACACGTCACACCGCGCCCGCACGAGCTGCTTGCCCGCCCGGGGAGCCCAGCGCTCCTACGGGCACGGCAACTTCCCCTGACTCCGCACTCATTTCCCCTTCTAATCCTCAGAGCTACCAGAGACTCTCTAGATCAGACACGTCACACCGCGCCCCCACGAGCTACTTGCCCGCTTGGGGAGCCCGGCGCTCCTACGAGCACGGCAACTTCCTCTGACTCCGCACTCATTTCCACCTATAATCCTCAGAGCTACCAGATACTGTGTAGATCAGAATCGTCACATCGCGCCCGCACGAGCTACTTGCCCGCCTGTGGAGCCCGGCGCTCCTACGGGCACGGACAACTTCTCTGACTCCGCACTCATTTCCCCTTCTAATCCTCAGAGCTACCAGAGACTCTCTAGAGCAGACACGTCACACCGCGCCCGCACGAGCTACTTGCCCGCCTGGGGAGCCCAGCGCTCCTACGGGCACGGCAACTTCCCCTGACTCCGCATTCATTTCCCCTTAAAATCCTCAGAGCTACCAGAGACTCTCTAGATCAGACACGTCACACCGCGCCAGCAAGAGCTACTTGCCCGCTTGGGGAGCCCGGCGCTCCTACGAGCACGGCAACTTCCTCTGACTCCGCACTCATTTCCACCTATAATCCTCAGAGCTACCAGGTACTGTGTAGATCAGAATCGTCACATCGCGCCCGCACGAGCTACTTGCCCGCCTGTGGAGCCCGGCGCTCCTACGGGCACGGACAACTTCCCCTAACTCCCCACTCATTTTCCTTAAAATCGAAAAAGGGGTGTACATGCGCAAGCTGAAGAAGGGTGAGGCGGTGAATAGTGGCTTCGTTCGAAAGTTTGATTGCCAATTTTTTTCTATGAAATAAATTGTTTTATGTTTATATTCTTATTTACTTATTATTATTTGATATTTATTTTCCTACTAATTTCTCCCTAATATAAACATATTTAGTGAGTGATGGAAAAAGGTTTGAATGGAAAAGTCTTTCCTTGTTTTCGTTTTATGTTGTGTTAGTTAATCATTTATTGTATTTAGCAATAATGTGAAATAAATTAACAAATCTCTATAAGTTAACAATTCTCGTCTACGGACGGACAGTGCTTTTAACAGACATGAATATTTGTCTTTTAAACCTTCTAACCTGAACGTAGAAAGTTAAGTTAACTCTTAAGTTAACAGAGTTACAAAATCATGATTATTTTGATTCTCTTTTTTTTTTAATTTTACTCTCAATTGAGAATTTGGAATCGGACTAATGTATTATTTCATTTCAATGGATTATTTCTTTGCTTTAAACAGAAAAGGTTAAGATAGCTAAATTTTGTGACAATAACTCTCATGTACTTTTATTCAAATACTGTCATTGTGGAGGTAACCAGCGGAGTAGAATTCCGTAGCATTTGTACAACCCTTACTTTATACCTCGCGCCAATTTCTCTGGACGCAATGCTCGCGAGCTCTAAGTTGTTACCTTTGCCCGCAACCTTGGCATGCCTGACTAGGACGCAGTGGCTGACGCGGGAATGCAGGGGAGCGGGTGGCTTGAGGGAGGAGGAACATAAGGTCAATGCGAAGGCGCATTGGCCATCTCTTTGTGTCTTCACCTCCCGAAAGGTACAACATTCGGATCAGCTCGCACACGTTTATCAGAGCACGAAAGCATTTCACGAAGAAAGTGTGTGTTCTCGGTTTACTTATGATATATGTCTACTCAAAGAAAAAATCCAAATAATCCAATCATCTCTTAAATTTATGACGTTTATGTAAATACGCATGCACAAAAACTTAAATAAGATCGAGTTTTACTAGATTTTATGTTTCACTTGTGACACAATATCACAATTACTATTTAATATATTCTCATAATTTTTTTTCAGAATAGAAAGAAATTACTGCTGCATTGTGTGAACCTCAATATTTTTGTGAAGAAAAATTTAAAGAGTTAAAAAAATTCTATATTTAAAAAAATAATTTTGGATTTATTTTCTTTTACTTTCTTTTGAATGCACCTCTTCAAGCATTGTATAGTGAACTATTAAAGTAATTCACGTAATAACCTGAAAATAACCAGTAAAATACAGAAAGAATCGATTAAATGTCTCTATTAGTTCCAGAGTTATGATGTATTTCGTTAAACAATATCCTAGGAAAATGAACTTTTCAGGAGAAGTCATTAAAGTTTGTATACCTATAGTGCCCCTGCAGAATAAGTTACACGGTGTTTTTAGTTGAATAGCTAGTTTTTGTTTTTTAATTTCACATGCTTCCGTTCCCAAAATCATTTTTCAAGGGGGCCAAAGAGGGGCGTGAAAGCGTCGCCATCTTGAAAACATTTTATTATATATCCGAAAATATCACATATAGACAAAAAAGATTTCATCACAAGAAAATGTAAAAAATTACTCTTTCAGACTGAAAAAACAACAAAAATGCAATTTTTCATTATACTCGATCATTTTTGAGTAGACATGTATCTTAAGTGACCTCCCAAATTAGCAAATGTTCGCTAACGCATAAAGGCGTAGCTGTGTAAAGCATTGTGATATTAATTCTTGTATTAAATTGCGGTTTTACGCACATTGTCTTGTTTTTTCAAATAATTTGCAACTGCTTGCCACATCCGAAATGGATAAAAACCTGAATGTACTTAGCAATTTCTAACTTCTTATTTGTCTTTTGTACTTAGCAAACCTCGGTTGGCTGATCATTTTTCTGACGAGAGCGTTTGTGAAAATATACGAATGTTTAGCATTTTTATTTAATTTGTTTTAGATCGCTATGCATACATGGTGATAAGCGATAAAAATCTCATTTACAATTTTACATTACAATAAAATTTACATATTTGATTACATAACAAATTTTCGTTTTGAAAATACTAAAATTTGAATTTTGTCACGGGTTACTCTTCACAAAATACTGCAAATTAAAATGGGTGAATGGGTGGATGGTTGTAATGAATATGACAGTTTATCGGCGTGTATGTGTGTGTTTGTGTGTGTGTGTGAGAGAGAGAGAGAGAGAGAGAGACGGAGGTATGGAGAGAGAAGAGGTACAGACGACAAGAAGACGTTGCAAACTCTAAAGTCGAAACCGAGAGCCTTCACTGATTTCAGAGCTATACGATGATGACCTAAGTTTAATAAAAATGTGATTGTTATGAGATTAATAAATATTGTATAAAATATTCAAATCATACTCAGAGGGCAAAATGATACATAAAATGTGGTGGTTTAATGCTACTGTACGTATGGCTCACAAATAGTCAGTCCATAATTCTAAACGAAATGAAAGAATTTTATTGTTGCATGCAGAATTTCTTTTGATTATTTGATTTTGGAAGTGAAAAAAAAATTAAACACAATATAATGGTGTATAAGATGAAAACTTCCAGAAACCTCAAATAACTACATTAAAAGAGCTAATCGCTTATATATTTTTAAATTAATGTAGATCCTCACATAATGTTTTTGTTTTAGTAATGAGTAGATGATCTGGGTTAGAACAATATAATGTACGGTTCTATGGTTTTGTACTCGATTCGTCTCTTACAATGAGGTCACCACCATTTTCCTCAATACATAAAATGAATATGATAACGACGAGACAATGAACCTACCAAAATTCCTGCCATCTTCTTTCACCTCTGCCACCTTCACTTCTGCCACCTTCTTTGGAGAAACGAATAAAATAGAAAAAAAAGGAGACTAATAAAACTCCACATGTTGTGCTATCGGAGCAGTTTTTTCAAAATCTCTTAAAAATACCCAATAGACTTGTAAACAGAGATGTATATAATATATGTATTTGATGTTATATTGTAAAATGAATGCTATATTGTTAACAATTTTTTCTATTCATTTGTAATCCCATAACAATATTCCCTGAATTTTCAGTCTAATTATTCACTCTTGGAATAACATTTAACCCTGTGATGTATTTATTACTTCTAGAAAAAATTGGGTGCGGTCATTGAGAAAATGCGAGTATTAAAGCGGAAGAGGAATGTAACACAGTCTCCAAATACATTTGTTGGCCTCAACATACTAAAATTTTGAATGTTTATAAAAATTATTCTTTGATGACCACCCACTATCTTGCCAAGGGAAAACATGGGCGTTACCAGAATTTTGACAAAAATAATCCCAGGGAACAGTGCATCAAACATCTACCCCCACACTAATTTAAGATTTATACCGGGACTATAGAAAATAAATTAAAAAGATATTTAGTTGGTGACATGATAGATTTAATGCTAAAAAATAAAAATTTTGATACAAAATTAGAGCCGAAATTTGTAATGCACATTGATACTTCTTTAATGAATTTACTTAATCTATATGAAACTGATCTTATGAACTTTTTTTCTGTAATTAATTACGTTAATTTTATAGGTTGATACAGAGAGGAAAAGAGAGAGAGGAAAGAATAAGACGGAGAGAACAGGTAGAGCGATCCATTCTTCTTTTTGTTGTCTCCATGTCATTGCATGGTGGAAATACATGGGTGAGTTCCTCCGAGGCACCGATTGAACCGCACCACCAGTTGCGTCACGAACCACGTGACCACAGCACGGGCACTTCGTTTGAAAAGCCAGACCAGACGCTGGCCGTCATGTTGCATAGAGAGCAAGTAGTGTTGAGAAACATTTCGAAAGTGGAACAAAATGTCAATTTTCAACAGTAACCAACCAGAAACAACGCAATGAAGGTCTACAAGACGCAATATTTAAAAGAAATGCTTCACAAATATGTTTCATCAGAAGTAGCTCATGTGATGAAACGATGGCTCCCTTGTAATTGAAACTATTTTCCCTCAAAAACCGAACTAAAAATATTCATTTAAAAATTCCTTTTGTCAAAATAACTAAACTCTCTACTCTTCACGCAAGTAGCGTTGCGATGGCTCAAGAAAACGTGCGTGCATAATATAAAGAGCTAGGCCTTTGCCTGAAAGGGATTAGTACAAGCTTATTATTATTATTATTATTATTATTATTATTATTATTATTATTATTATTATTATTATTATTATTGTGGAAGTTGAAGGAACAGTTGAAGCTTAACACACTTCTCCCTCAGCAGCTGTAGTGAACAGACGTTTCCGGCCAGTGATACCAAAGGAGTCCGTTGAGTGCGAGCAGTGGAAGTGAATCACGTACGATGTCAACTCATCAACCGCCCGGGCAATAAACCTGGCTTTATAAATCACTGTCTCGTCGACTGTCGTGCTGTGCGGATCGCTCCGCACCGTACAGCTCAACTAGCGCCGACTAGCGAAGTTTCTTTACTCAGTGTCGTTCCTGCGCCGACCGCAGAGGTGCTTGCACAACTGCGCGACGAACAGTCAGTCTCTATCAACTCGTGCATAACCAAACTTATTCAGTGCAGAGGTTATTTCTACTAGTGCTCAAAAGTTGTCACAGTGCTACATAGTGCTCAAATCCAGGCCCCCCTAGGGGGGCATCCCTTCCCTGATGTCTCTGCAATGTATCACCATCAACTCTATCAGAACTCAACCGCCAACAACAACATTCAAGTACTAAGGTCAGACCCGAGGAAACGCAGCAGTGACAACCTCCAGGTAACCGGCGCCAAACGCAAGGCCAATTCTCTCCCCGGCGTAATGGATCTACCTTTAAATAACAGATTTGCCCCGCTCGGGCCTCTGACTGACGACGACCGCGAGGAAAATCCCCAAATTTCGTCTCACCAAAAAGAGCCTGTGATCAAAAAGCCACCTCCAATATTCATTCACGAAATTACAAACTATAAAGAACTCATCAGTAAATTAACCTCCGAGATAGGAGAAAACTTTATCACTCAAATAAAAGGAAATTCTGTTAAAACTATTCTTAATTCAATAGAAGATTTCAGAAAAACAATTCACTTTCTAGATCAGAATAAGTGTCAATATCACACGTTCAAAGACCCTTCAGCTAACATCTTTAGTGCAGTTATTCGTGGAGTGCCGATTGATTACGATGAAGATGAAATTACTGAAGAACTTAGCAAGGTTGACATTCTGAACGTCAAAGTAACCCGCTTGTTAAGATTTGATAAATCTCCCATGCCATTATGTGCAGTTTTAATGAATGACAGATCAACCTTTGAAAAACTATTTAGCATCAATAGACTTTTCAGTGCCGTGGTTTCAGTAGAACTCAGACGCCGTAATGCATTTATTGTGAGATGCAAAAGATGTCAGGACTTCGGACATACTAAAAATTACTGTAAAAAAACTTCCAAATGTGTAAGATGCGCTAACTTCCATGAACCGGGTAAATGCAACTTAAACCCCCAACTTAATCCCACTTGCGTTAACTGTAATCAAGCTCATCTAGCATCGTCACGCAAATGTGAATATTTCCAAAGACGACAAGTAGCATTCATGAAAAGAAGTTCATCTAACTATCTTTATTCACAGGCAGCTAACAGTTTCCCTCCCCCTCCCCCGCCTCATTTCCCCCACTTCTTGCTAGTACCAACTATCGTCAGTCTAGAATCCCTCCACAACATTACGTTCCTCCTCAGCTCCACAAAAACATTCCCCCTCCCCCGCCTCCTCAACAAAATATTTTTCCATCTTATTCACAATACCCATCAACAAACTCTGCACACCCACTTCCCCCCTCCCACCATAGCACCTCTCTACATCCTGACATAATTTCAGAAATAATAAACCAGGTAATCAAAGCCCTCATTCCCATAATCAACAACCAAATTCAATTAGCTCTTGCCTCACATCCATATTTGTCCCAGATCCATAATACTCAAAATAATCAAGAAAATGTCCCAAAATAAATTTTCGTCTCTCACTCTCCTAAACTGGAATATAAACGGAATCATCCCCAAAATCAATTTTATAAAATATCTTCTAAATAATTATAATATAGATATTGCTTTCATCACCGAAATGCACCTCACATCCAAAGATAAGGTTAATGTTCCGGGTTACTTGACGTACAGATCCGACCGACCTTCTCGAACTGCAGCAGGAGGAGTAGCTATTTTCATTAAAAAACGGATTCGACACGATCCTCTGCCACCGTTTATCACCCCAGGACTTGAAAATATATCAATAGCGCTACATCAATCACACGATACGCCAATTACATTAACTGCAGTATATAAGCCTCCTAATATCCCCCTGAAACAAACACACCTTAATACTCTGTTTTCTAACCCAACTACAACCATAGCCATAGGCGATTTCAACGCCAAACATTCCGCATGGGGATGCAGAACATGCACCCCGAATGGAAATTTCTTACTCAGATATGCTATCAATAATAATTTAATTATCTCTGCTCCACCGGAACCCTCACATTATCCGTATAATCGCCGCATCCTTCCGGATATCCTAGATATTGCAGTTTGCAAAAATTTATTTCAATCAGTTCTAGCAAAATTATTTCAATCAGTTCTAGCAGAATCAAACTCGGATCACTGCCCGGTGCTTCTATCCTGCGATGCTAATCTCGTAGTATCTAATCACCCCAATCAACGTATCCATAAGAATATCAATTGGAATCTATTCGAAGAGTATCTTTCGACATCCACCCCCATACCACCTTTCTTAAAAACCCCAGATCAAGTCGATTCAGCTATTTTCTTCTTCGGCAACACCATCTGCACGGCAATAAGTACGGCTACACCCAATTACAACCACCAGAGGCACCCCCCATCAACTCCGCTTCCACCCAACATCCTGAATCTTATTAGACATAAGCGATATATAAGACGACAATGGCAAACTCTCCGGCTACCCCAATTAAAAACCGCGTTAAATCAGATGACGCAGAAAGTTCACGAAGAGTTAAGTAAGTTTCGCTATCAGAACTTCCAAAACCTTCTTCAAAATATTGATAAAAACTTCAATACTTTGTGGAAACTCTGTCGTCATTTCTCCCACCCCAACCAAGCAATCCCCCCATTATCAGCCAACTCTGAAATCGCTTACTCGGAAGTAGACAAATTAGAAATGCTTGCCAACCATTTCAAAGATGCTTTCTATCCCAATACTTCTACTGATTTGAATTTCCAAAACGTGGTAGAGGAATTTGTAAGATCCCCATTCCATACAGCTCCATCACCAATTAGTTATATCTCTCCCGCTAATGTCAAACAAATAATTAAGAATACAAAAAACAAATCTTCTCCAGGACTAGACGGTATCCCCAACATAGTTCTAAAACATTTACCTCCTCATTCCATTGCTTACTTAACTGCCATCTTCAACAGTTGCCTCAGAATAGGCTATTTCCCGGCAAGCTGGAAAAAATCCATTGTAATTCCAATATTAAAACCTAAAAAATCTCGGAAACATCCCTCCAGCTATAGACCCATAAGCCTTTTACCCACTCTGTCTAAAATCTTCGAGAAACTGATCCTAATCAGACTTAACAAATTTCTTCAAGTTACGAAAGCTATTCCTCCTTTTCAATTCGGATTCCGCCCTCTTCATTCGACCACCCACCAGCTTCTCAGAATAGTAGAAAACATAGGACAAGCATTTCAAAATAAGCAGTACTGCTCTGAAGTCTTTTTAGACTTCGCTAATGCCTTTGACAAAGTCTGGCACACAGGTCTGCTCTACAAATTAAGGAACCAAGGCACTCCCGATTATCTTTTCAAAATCATTAGCAGCTTTCTCGAAAATAGAAGCTTCTCGGTGCGAATAAATTCCTCACTCTCTGCCCCTAAAATAATTCAGGCCGGGGTAACTTAAGGCTCACCTCTCTCCCCAACCCTCTTCAATCTGTTCACAGCAGATATACCATGTACCACAACTTGTTCCACAGCTTTATATGCAGATGACACCGCGATATTCTCAATACACCATGATCTTTCAATAGCAATCAACAATTTACAATCAGACGTCAACACTTTCTATGACTGGGCAGCAAAATGGCGCCTGCACTTAAACGCAGCAAAATGCGAAGCTAAAATCTTTGCACTCAAAAGAATAGCCAACCCTCCTACACTCACATTAGGAAGTTCACCTGTTCCCTGGCTCCCATCCAACAAACCCATAAAATACCTAGGAGCAATCCTAGACACCCGTCTCACGTGGAAACCCCACATTACCCATAGGCTGAACAAAACTTATGCTGCTCTCTTCAACCTATATCCACTCATTAACCGTAAATCAGCGCTACAAACTGATATAACCCTCCATATTTATAAAACTGCACTTAGACCTTCACTAACATATGCCTGCCCTGTTTGGGGAGGTGCTGCACAAACAAACTTAAAAGGGCTTCAAGTTTTCCAAAACAAAATCCTCCGAACGTCGGTTAACGCACCGTGGTATGTATCCAATAATCAGCTCCATAGAGAGTTGAACATCGATACCATTACTCACCACATTTCATCATTATCAAAAAAATTCTTCTCCAACCTAAA